>APFE030211521.1:107075-139735 GCA_000404065.3 Pinus taeda
CATATCAAGAAGAAACAGTTCAAAGAAGGAGATTGGGCTTTACTCTTTGACTCTAAATTCAGAGATCATAAAGCCAAGTTTACCACACATTGGATGGGCCCATATGAAATAGTTCAAGTTCATGAGAATGGATCAGTCCAGCTTATTACCATTGATGGCGAAGGTCACTCCTTTCTTGTCAATGGCCATAGGTTGAAACTCTATCACAAGCCCATCACCAAGGAGGATTTTCTTCAAACTGTATCTCAACAAAGGTAGGTTGAGATATTGCAGCCTTCAGCTGTAGTATCTCTACCTTAGTTCATTTCATTTCCATATAAAAAATAATAATAATAATAATAATAATAATAATTTAATAATGGTTTAGATGTGAAAACCAGACCCTGGCACACTCTAACCCAGAATTCTTACTTGAAAACCAATTCTTTGGCTGGTAAGAATTCCTGTTCTTTTGTTTCCTGTTGATTCATCGATTTAATAATGACTTGAGGACAAGTCAAAGATTCAGTGGGGGAGAAGCATCAACATTTTTGTTTGTTTGTTTGTTTGTTTTTTTTTTATAATCTTATCTTCTCACTGCAAATTTTCAAAGAGTTTATCTCTTCATTGTAAATCCTCAAAGAAGTTTGTTTCAGCACTTCAGTATTTTAATAAAGAAGTTGTTTTTGTCTTTGTTCTAATCAGAGGGACCTGTTTCAAGCACTATGCAGTGGGACCTATTCAGAAGACCATGATACCAGCACCAACAATAGAGGGACTTGTTCAACAAACATAAAAGGGACCTGTTAGAGACTGCTATCTCAAGCTACTTCAGCAAAGCTTCAACAAAGTTCAACAAAGATCCAAAGGTTGCTTGTCACCGAGGCTCCATCAAACATCAAAGATTAAGGAAGCTACACACATATAGTCTTTTCCAGATTTCAAAGAGGCTGCACAAACATTCTCCAGATCTCAGAGGGACCTGTTGCATCCAAATTCATCTCAGAGGGACCTGTTATGGACAACAAAGATTAGTCATATTTGAACAAGAAATCCCGCCTATGCATGCCAACTCAACTCTTGATCAACCAATAAAAGTGTAAAGTATTGTTATCATTTTTATTTTTAACATTTAAATTCTTAGATTAATTTAGTGTTAAATGTGATGATTGTAACTGCTTATAATCAATTTCAAAAACACCCACATATCCACCACTCTCGTCATATTTCTAATTCCTACCATTTCCCAACACTCTAGCCTATCCCCATGCTTTTCCTACGATTCCTAATCCTCTATTCCACCACCCTCCTAGCCTTGTTATTCACTCCCTATCGGCCATCAAACCTCACTTTCGGTCCAACATCTACTTAGTCGGCCAAGAACCAATGAGCAAGGGACAGGTGGTGGACTCTTGGGAAGCCAAATGTTATACGGTTTCATGCATTGATTTTTGAATCGACCAACTTATGACATGATTGCTCGACCAAGTCGACTCATGCAAGCGACTATCCGTTATTACAAGTCCAGTACTTCATACATGCTCACGGCGTTCTCATGATGATATTCACACAACCCAGTGCAGCTACTCCTCTGTCATTGGACTATGAATATGCTCTGTTATTATTACATTGAATTGGGTCGAGTCGATTGTTAAAACTCTATTTCATTCTCAGTTGTAGAAAAAGTGTTCCATATTAGAAATTCAAAGTGCTGTGATTTCAAAAACGGAGGTCGAGAACGCCAAGTGCTACGAGAGCAAAGCACAGTGTTTGGGCTCACAAATTTCCACCTCCGCCATAATTCAAGGCCAGTCATCCGGTCACTGCTCAGGCCACTGAAGGAGCTGATTGCGAAGAACAGAGGACACCACCAGGTCAGTGGTGTGAAGCGAAAAGCAAAGGTAACAAACCAAAATACCCTTGTTCAATTAATAAGCATAAACGAAGAGGGTTAGAGCAAGAGTTCTCTGTCAAAATGACTAATAGAGTAGAACCAAACACATTTGATAGTTCTCAGTACCACGATGACTGCATTGAAATTTTAAGAGAGAAGCAGTGGCTGCCCTTCTTGGAAAAGTTTAATGGAAGCAACGAGGAAGTGACTAAACAGTTTGCCTTTACATTCAATGGGGAGAAAGCGCTGATAGGTAATTCCTCATTTAGAGCCTCAGAAGACACTATAGCACAGTCCTTAGGGATCAGCCCAGAAGGAGAGAAGTACTTCAAAACTAAATAGTTCAAAGAGAAATCATGGACCCAGTTCATGTCCAGGTCGAGGGTTTCATCGGTTAACTGGAAGAAGGGTGTCCCAAGGAGCTGGTTGATGCATCCATGGGATGAGATGGTGTATATCATCCAAAAGTTTGTTACATGCGAGGGTCGATATAGCATAGTCTATTTGTACCATATTAAACTTCTGTTACATTTAAAGGGGCAATGCACTATTAGTTTACCATATTTCCTCTTGTAAAGCTTGACCAAGATGTCGAAGACTATCCAAAAGCAAAAAGGTAATGAGGACAAAAGTTTATATCATTTCGGGCTAATTAAGATTCTCATCGAATTTGAAGTGCAGAAAAGGGGCAAGACGTGGAAGGAATTCCTGGTTGCTAATCAAATCAAAGATAGAGAGGATGATCAAGAGCAACAAGAGCACTCAAGATACATGCTTGACATTGATGAAGATATTCCTGTGCATAAATCAAGCAATGTCCCTCCATCCAATAGCAGTGTGAGGACGAGGAAGACGAGACAAGAGGCTGCCTAGAAAATGGAGCAAGATAAATTTTTCACAACCTATACAAGAAGATCCAGGAGAGCACAAAAGACCCAGCCATAAGAAGATCAACCTGAATCAAATGCACATGCACCGATGGACATCGAGAGCAGTGCTCACTCACAGCATGGACAAGAAGCCGAAATGGAGGTTGAGAGCAATAATAGGCAAGGAAAGGAGTCACCACGTGCAACTAAGAAACAAAGGAGGCTAGAAAAGCAAATTGGAAGATTAAAAGAAGAACTGATGGAGGCCAACATGCTAGAAAAATTTATTAAGAGGGAGAATGAGATGTTGAAAATTCAGAGTAAGAAAACCCAGCAGAAGAGTGAGAAGCTTAAGGAGCAAATTAAAGAGCTCAAGGCTGAGCAGGCTAACATTTGCAACTGGGCAACTAAGTGGTATACCCAAAAGAAAGCCCTCAAGGAGAAATATAAGAGTTTGAAGCATGAGCTCCATATCCATAAGGAAGCCCAGGCTAAAAAGAACATAGATGCATTGTTAAGGGCAATAGAGGTACAGGAAGGGACAAAATATAGAGGCAACACATCAGGGTTAGCATGAGGACATGCTAAGACATTAAGCTTGGGGGAGATGTTGGTACCATTCCATTACCCTCTTTTTCTTCTAAAAACATCATCATTTGTCTATCTTTTCCCTCCATAGACCCATTTACATCCATCGAAATTGATTAGTTAATAGCATTATAGTTGTTAGTTTGCGTTAAAGTTAATTTATGAATTTTTATGTTAGAAATTAGGAATTTTCAACAAAAAGGTTACAGGAAGACATAACATCCTGTATATGGTTTATCATTTGACACGTGGCATGACAGGCAAGCCAAAGTAGTGGATAGGAACGAGCTCCTGAATGTACATGCATGGAGAAAAATCGATTTTACAGCAAATCAAAAGCTCCTACTTATGCGGTCAACGCTAGGTCAAACCCCAACCTTTTGGTTACAAAGGCAGTAAAAGCCATGGTTTCTAAACCAGTTTCATTTTGTCTTTTTGGAAATCGGTTCATATTAGAATGACCACAAATCACTCCACTGTAAAAGCAGAAACATCTACTTAAAGGAATGTGCATTCGATTCAGATAGAAGGCAGATAAAGACTCTGTATTATTTTTGTTTCAAGAACAAGTTACGATTATCTCTGTGTATTGTTTTGAGAACTGAATTCATATATGTTATTGTAATCTTCAGCGTTTGAATATAATTACGATTTTACTCCAGCAATGTTTATGCGTTAATACTCTCGATTGATTGAGTTCATTCCAATGTACCATTGAAATGTGGACGGGCCCTGCGTGGATTGGTATACTGTTCATTTTGTTTCCATAGCTTTTGAATTTACATAGAATGCATATCGTTTAATGTTATTTCCATAGCTTTTGAATTTACATAGAACACATACTGTTAATGTTATTTCCATGCTCATGATTTTGTCAATTCGATTACGATTTCTCACAAATGGTATTTATCGTGATCGCTTAAAGATCTTATCGTTAGATCATTGAACCAGGTCTTGTAAGAGATTTGATCCAGCGTTATATTTTAAAGCATTTCCATAGACTCTGTTTGTTTATGTATTTAAAGTTCAGTGTGTTTTTGATTTCTTTATGAATGCTCTAGTGTTAACTAGACAAAGTTTTGTGCACAACATCCTTGTAAGGGGATTAAAATCTCAGTCTAGCTATACTCTGTATCCTTAGGACAGTTAGATAATCTAGGTGATCTGAGTGTTAAGGTGAGGGGAAACATATCTCAACCTTATGTAAAGAAGTACTGTCGCCTATCACAACAAACACTTAGTTAGGAATCCTTTATATCTATAGATTTTAGACGCATGCCTCGAAGTTTACTTACCTTGGTCGATAACAAATTTAGTTTGATCTAACACCCTAGATTGGCCACTACAGGGGCATAAGTCAGATCCTGCTTGATAGAGCCAACTACCTTTGAACCCCAAGATTTGGATAAGAGCATTCCAAAACGAGGAGGTATATCAGCCACCACTATATCCATTACCACACTTTTCATCGAGATCTGAGCCAAGTTTGCCACCAGATCCTTTATCATGCCTAAGCACTTGACTCTCTTGGAGCCAAAGGAGTACAAATCCTTGTACGATATAGTGATTTCCAAACCCACATGTTCCATTACTGAAAATGGCATGAGGTAATGTGAGGATCCTGAATCCAACCTGCAATTATGAAACAAAAGGTCATGGATCACTAAAGTCACATAAAAAGGTGCGGTAGAAGGATCCAACTCTTCCCTATGCAGCTAAAAAATGACCATTGGCCTCTCCTCCTGGAGGTTTAAACTATCACGGGCTGGTGCTGAGATAGAGGGATACATAAATTGAGAGCCCTGAGCTTTATAAATAGGCTGCTTCAGGAGCTCAATCAAGGGAACAATAATTTTTACCTTCTCAAGCTCCTTCTAGAGATTGAATGTAGGTTGGACTTTTTCTGTACCTCCCAGCTCTATTCCTTCTACCTTGCCACTGGAAGCTTTCGATAGAATATGCATCTCCTTTTCTATATGTCCCTCTAAACTAGTTCTTTCCTCATTAGAGAATACTTTTATCTTGGAAGGGTCAGGATTCATCCTACCCTTCCCTTTATTCAGTATTGGGGGAACAACTTGGGGAGCAGCTTCCCCTTGTTGTTCTGGTTCTCTTGTCCTCTTCTTTGAAGATCTTAGATCATACTTACGTTGTGGTTGTGCTTGCATGAACTCTACAAACTATTTTTAATAATAATCCCTATCTTCCTCATCTATTTTTTCTTCTCTATCGTGATTGGCCACTTGGCAAGCCATATTCTCATATTCTTCTTCGGTAAAAGCAGAATACATATTTCCTTGCATTTCTTGTGTATCCAATGATTATTCATCGGGATCATCTTCTAGGTATAGTGGATGGTGGATCTGATCAAGATGTCCCTTTATTTCCCTTGGAAGTAGTTACAGTGGAGGCCTTCTATATTGAGGGTTATAGCCCCGATTGTTGACTTGAGCATTCTGTCTGGAAGGATTCTTATTCTCAATGTCAAGCTTTCCAACCTTTTGTGTTAAACTACTGACGATTTGTACATGTCATCCGCCTTTGGGTTTGATGATTCTCTATCTTGTCCAGAGGAGGATGCCTCCTCTTTCCCTCTTTTGGGTTCAATAGTTTCTTGCTTTACCCTTGACTTTCCTTCTGAGACCAGATTGGCTTCCGCTTCAAGAGAATCAGTCAGAAGTTGGTCTAAAGTGAGAGACTTCCTCTCTCTTAGGGAAAAACCAACATCAGACTCAAAAGCTCCCAGGAAAACCACATGAGCTGGAGTTGGAGGAGGCTTTATGTCAGCAGGCAAGTTATTGTACCGCTTATTGAATCTTTTGATAAATTCTGAAGTATCCTCCTTCGACGTTTTTCTTAGGGAATTAAACTCAGTGAGGATGTACTCATGGCTCCTCTTTTCTCCCCATTTCTAGGTGAAATCATTTTCCATCTCTTCCGAGGTAGCGTTGGAGGCATTGGGCAAGTCTTTGAATCACTTTTTGGCTTCTCCCTCAAGACTTTGTACAAAAAGTCTCGTGACCACATCCAACTGATCCACATCTAGGATGTGAGAAAAAGAAATGAAGGCTTCAATGTGGCTATGAGTCATGTTATCATCTTCCCCATTGAACCTAGGTAGCTGCTTTAGGTGGTTCTAGGGCATTGCACTCAGAGGCTGAGTTAAATTAAGAGGTGCATACTTATTTAGCAAAAAGCCCAGAAGATCCATCTGGATTGGTGGTGGGGGATTAGAATTTGCTTGAGGAACTAGGGCTAAGACCACATTGGTTAGAGGAGAAGCGGGGTATGTCATGGCCTTAGGAGTAAGTCCTGATTAGTGAGCAACATTGGGCTGAGAATTGGAGGCAAAGGTGGCAAAGGTTGATGAGATGGTAGTACAAGTAGGGGTAGTTTTCTCTTTCCCGACTTTCTTTGACATTAACTTTTCTGGATCAGATACAAATGGGGCTTTCTTTTGGGATGTATTTGAGCGAGTATGAGGCCTTTTAAAAGCTAGGGTTATGAATGATAATGAGGGGGCTATGGAGTCGCCAAGGTGATATGAATGCAATTAGAACAGACTTCGCTAAGCTACATGAAGGGTGTTCAAATTGTTGTATCTCGGGGGAAAAATCCATCAATAAGCTCCCCGACAACGGCACCAAAAGATGTTGTCTCTCCCAGAGACAACCTTGGATTTCTTACAAGACTAGTGCTGGGGCACATCTAAATTCTATGTATCTCATATGATCCTCAAGAAAACGTAGGTATCATATGCATCTTCTATCCAAAGCAATTACAAATATACAAATATGAACATAACAACATGGGTTGTTTCCTTCATCCAAGGATATAAGCCATGTCTTTCTAGTATCCATTCACATATACAACTCACAAGAATAAGGCAAAAACAAGTGGAGGCCGAGTAATCAAGGACTAACAATTTAATCAAATTTTGCAGGATAATGAAAGAAGAGAAAGAGAATACTAACTCATCACATAGAGCTTGAAACATCAAGAGTTCTATAATTGTCTAAGCTAAATATCGATAGGTAGATGTAAGAAGAGTGATTGCTATGATTTCAGGTAGTGCACATTTAAAGATATAATCTCAGACTTGCATACAGGCATATGTATTAACTAATTAACACCAATGAATCTGTAAGAATATAAGAGACATTTCTGGCAGCTACAATTTCTTGAAATCAGAGAGGAAGTGCGAACATAATGTAATTTTAACAAAGAAACAACATACTGTAATACTCGAATATGGGAATCACCACTGTTTCATTCATATTCAGAAATATGCAGATCTGGAATCCATTCAACTTCATAAGCACATGTAGTTTTTTCCTAGAATTCAAAACCTTTCTTTAATGTTTCTTCCTCCCTTTTATAATGAGAGGGAGGACAAGAAAATTAGTTACAAAAAATATCTTTCAGGCTGAAGTTGTAGTTGTCTCTATGAATCAGTGTCTCAGCATGAATCCTCTAACTATTACAGCAGGGGGGGTTCCTTCCTTCAAAGAAAAACAAAATAACAATACAATGATCACAACAACAAAATAGAAATAGCCCATCGAAACTGAAATGATGGTTTCTGGAAATATCTTCATGCCACTCCTCTTTGCTGGCCTTGGTCCTGGTGTGTTCCTACTAAGTCATGATTGATCCTCTCTCGATTGGTTACTGGTTAGTGTTTGCCTTAACCAACGACCCATCACACCCTTTTTCCCTCAGTCCTGTGCTATCGGCACCTCGCTAAAGTGTGACAACTAATTCTCTCAGCCGCAACCCTTTAAACGTTAAAAAATGGATGAAACAGGCGGGCGCCTTTAATTTGCCCCTCAGTCTCTATGCTTTTAGCTCCTTTTATGAATTTCCCCATATGACCATAGGCAGAGACCGGGTGTTTTTCTTTGAAGTGCTTAAGGCCCTCGATAAACATGCGAGGGGCATTTTTCTTTATATCGCAATATCCCTCACCAGCCGATTTCCCGGAACCGAAACTTTTATAAATTGTAGCTCATGAAATATCACATCTAGGGCCTTCCTTATCGCATTGCAATCATCGATAAGCCTCATACTCAGAGTCGTTGATTGCTGATAACTCGCTGATGTCATTGCTGACATCATCACTACCACATGTCACCATGTGAGTGGTGCCACGTGGCACTTGGAAACAACCCCATAAGACCCCTAAAAATGCCAAAATTGAGTGGCACGTGTCCATCGCCATGTCATCGTCCATACTTGCCATGTCATCTACCACATCAGCTCGGTGGACCAATCAAAGGCTGCCACATGGCCCCCTGGAGGAGAGAGAAAAAGGCCAACCAGGCCTTGGTTTTGCAGGGAATTCCTTTATATTTGATTTTCTCGACCCCTCAGTGATGTAACATTTTAATGCCATCTTGGCGGTTGGCAAGTTGCTTTAAGTTGACACTCTGACGAATTGTCGATAGCCGATGGAGGAGAGAGAAGGGGAGGCCTGACCCTTGGTTTTGCAAGCCATTCCCGTGTTACGCTGTTTTAACCCTCCCTCGGCAGTTCAACATTATATCGCAGATCGACCCCCCATTGATAACAGTTTGTCTGTGCCCCAAGAATCCTGTCAATGGCCAATTACGATCTACCCGGGACCCCGATTGCGCTTCATCTCCACACTTAGCCATTTTTTGAGTTTCCTGATCTTTCCAAGGCAATCTTCAACATGCTCTAACTTTTGATCGGGAAGTCCATTTTCGGACTTCTATATACCGTTGGAAGAAAATTTCTGAGCACTTGACAATGTAGAGGGTCTGGTTAAACTATAATAGCTTTTGTGGCATGAAAAATGGCCTTAACTTCACTGCTCTCGAGCAATCTTGACCAATGAAACCCACAATGCAGTGAGTGACAACAGGTGCCCTTAAGGTCCCGAGGCACTCTGAATTTCCTCAAAAGCTTCCCCAAAGACACACCATAGGTTGAGCCCTACCTTCTTGCATATACTACAATCACCAAGCATGGTTTTGGGGACCCAAAATAGGAAGAAGACAACTTCTTCAGCTCAATCTACTCAAGATGGGAGGTGGTTGAGATGTTATGGACATCTGGGTCAGATGACCTTGGGAAAATTAGGGGGACTACTACAGTCTGAATGGGAAGATTGGGAAGCCTGATCTCAGAAAAGCATGGAGAAGTAGTTGGATGGACACCTGTTCTAGTAGGCTTGGATGAGGCTAGGATCCTCAGTGCAAACCATCTAACCAAAACCCTCACAAATGATAAAGGATCCATTGTTTTGTTCATCTCTCAATGCATTCCCCACAATTCTTAGGAAGGCCTGATATTCTATTCATACTTCCAGTGATGTCTTGAGCTTTGAATACATTCTTTACAATGTTGGAACAAGCCTCTGCTACTGCAAACGTCTCACCCTTTTAGATCGTTCTATGTATCCAAACATACTAGCATTTGGCTCTTAATACATTCCTCGGGAATGCCAAAATATGACTCTTAAACACAACTGGTCTTATTTAAATGTAATCCTTCTGATGCCCAAATTGTCCCCAATATGAAAATATATCTCTTGTATTAAGGAATCCATTGATGAACAAGTAATATCCTGTAAAAAAAATAATGATAAGGATGAGGATGTAGACTCATTTATGGATATGTAGTTAGACCCAATCTAGATCATCATATCAATAGAGAGATCATTGATAAGACACTCAATTTTGTATTTACATTTATCCTTTTGGTACAAAGCATCATGCATCATGACTTCAATGTTCATATTTATATTATCTACTGGTTTTAGTTCTAATGTTGTGATGCATGAGTGATCTTGGTTTTTTACTTTAGATATGTTTTTTAAAATTAAAAAAAAAAATATATTATTGTATATTTTATACAAGGCTTTTTCCGACTGTATCCAGATCTTAGCTTTTCAACAATATGGTGGATCCATATCCAAATCTGGATCCGTATCCATTTCCTGACAACTTAGTCTTCATGTTTGCTAATCAACTTATCTTATGTCACCTTCTAGTATCGTATGTTATGTCTCGTTGTGGCATTATAACAATCTCCTTCCTCACCTATCTGCAATCAAGTTGGGAAAACAAGGTGTATATGCATTTTGATAAGAACTTGCATCAAGCGTTCATGAGATTGAGGGTGACATTCAAAAAGGCACTTATTTGATTTTGTGATTTTATAACATTTATTCAATGTACACTACCTACAATGTCATGAATAAAACATGATTTCTTCAATCCTTAAGTTTAACATAACAAGTAATACATAAAGTATCTGAAGACAATTAGACTGTTAACTTGGATTGTAGTATGAGGATTTAAGGCACTAAACCTTAATGGAGAATGTTTGAGAACATCAAGCATCCAACCAAAAATAACAAATGCGGCATACTGGTAAAATACGATTTTCTCATTATCTTTTCAATTCCAGAGCTGTATGGTATATTGAGTTTGATGTGAAAAACAAGCACTGACAATAAAAAATATTTTCTCATAACATATTATGGAAATGTCCCTTTTTTATGATATAATTCACGAAAGATAAATAACAAGAACCTGAATCCTAGTAAAAAAATAATATGCAGGGACAATGTTCAACAACTTATTTAGTCCACTATCTCATGATAATTGGTTTATCAATGTGTGCCATGATATTTATTTCATATTTCATATGGACTAAATGGACTTTGATATAACGTTCATGCATTCAAAGCAAAGTTCAAACTACAAGAATGACCATCAATGCATACTAAACAATGCCAATAAAAGTTCTAAATTATCCATTCAATGAAAGTAGGCGTATAAATGCAAATATGAAAGTTTTGTAAATGTCGTGACAAAATGAAAATTCATACAAGTTATTTCTCCTGAAGGTTTAAATATGTGAACTGCTTGCCCCATGGATTGGAGAATGTCATTATAATCCTTGTTCGTGAAATGATCTGGACATGCATTCATGAACTCATTTCACAGTATCTGCGTGGATTGGTAAGAGCCCCACTCCCATTGCAGAGGTGATCTATGACGTGTTTTTTGGGGCAAAGTCTACAATGTTCTCTGTCGAGTGTCGTATTTTTCCCTCCCGAGTGTGGTCAATCAGTTTCGCTGTGGTGATATCGAATGCAATCACTACGGAAATGAAGACGACTCCACTCTGTGACTTTGTTGAGAAGATTCATATTAATCCCTTCCAGGTGAATAGGATCGTAATTCACTAGATTTCTTATTGCATGTCCAAGTTTGTGAGAGTATCGGTACCCACTCCAACTTCGAATTCGATTTCAGCTTTACTTTCTGCTTCTACTGCAACCTCATCCTCATCCTTGTGATTGTTAAGTAGCTTAGCCATCTTCACTAGATTTCCTTGAATGGCAGATTATGTGAGATGAAAGTATTGGCTCCTGTTGCAGCTTTGACTTTGATTTTAGCTTTAGCTTCTACTTTTGCTGCAGCCTCAGCCTCAGCCTTAACCATCTTCTCTTTCACTCCTCTTTTAAGTGCACATGGCTCACTTCCAATCCATTGATTCTCTTCAACAACTACTCTGAAAGCGGCAACAAAGGGAAACTTGTAGGCACCATTCATGTTAGGGGGTTTCGGCAGTGGAAGCGACAATGAAATTGGCTTAGAAAATGCATCTTCTCAAGCAATGAGACGGATCCCAGTAGGTCCATTACATTTCCCAGCGTCATTTGAGGCCCTGTCCATGTCAGGAATAATAGTCAACCATTAATGGCTATCTCCGTTGGTGGAGGCCTTGAACTCGTGCGGGCAGATTGGGAACTCACACACACAAACACATGAAAATATTACAGGATTCGATCGTGGGATGAAGCAACTAATCGTGATGAAAAGGAGGGTGAAGGCATTGCTCGGGCATGCAATGAAAGTGTGTGCAGAGGCGACACGTGTCAAATTTGCATTGGAAAGAGGAGGACGAAAATAAGCATCTCTAATTGGCTGGATCTGCCTAACCAAACCCCGCAGAGGAATATGTTAATGGTTGTGTATATATATGTAAAGTGTGAAGGTAAATGTTTATTAGGAGAGACATATACATTTTTTATTTTTTGAACTAGGTTGAGTTTATGCTAGGCTAACCCCAATATTGGATAGAAAAAAAATGATTTTCTCAACATTGGAAGCTATTACCATGATTGTATGAAGCTCGGTTGAACTTAAATGCCCCTTGGGATAGTTTAATTCCCCCAAAGGTGGTTGCCACCCTCAACCTCTCCCCATGAGATTTAAACATGGGGACTAAACCCCAAAGGAACCAATTGGTCAACACCTCATGGATACATTACAATATATACATACTAGGGCAAGTATATAAATTAAATGATTGATAAACAAAGATAATAATCAATTCATAATAAGCATCAAAACACTTCATGAAACATTTTAGGTTGCTAAAATTTAAAAAAATATAAAAACTAATTAAATTGTAATTTTATTTGAAATTATTATTATTGTTGTTGTAAATTAACTTCTGCTTCTAGGGTCTTTTCCTCCAATGGCACCCCTACTGAGGGGTGGAGGAGGCACCTCCTATGGAAGCGTAATAATTTCCAAAGCCAATCAGGCTGCCTCGCGAAAAGTCAGTAATTCCTCAACTCACAAACCACAACTGGAGGTGAACCCATCTAATACAACCAACAATGAAGCTATAGTCGTTATCTCTACTACTCTAGCAATGAACAATCCAGAAGCTAATGGTTATTGCCTTCCTTTGTAAGTCAAAGCTCCCCTCTTGGAAATCCCATAAGAAGAAAAAAATAGGGAAAAAGTTGAATATATGAGAGAGTATGCAATAATATGAAAATTTGTAGGCCTTTGGCTCTCAGAAATAACCCTGCTCAGTTGGATCTAAAAGAATTGGACACTCAAAGGGGATTTCAACCTCAAGTTGGGGTCCAACGGTTTCTTCACAATCCTATTCAACAATATAGAGGATAGAGATCACATATTTCGCGGAGGACCATGTTTCATGAATTTGGCCAGCTTATTCATCAAGACATGGGTTCAAAGATCCTACCTCAACAAATAAGACTTCTCCGTGGCCTCAATCGAGATCCATCTTTATTCTCTCCCTCGGGAGTTTTGGGACCCTAAAATCTTAAAAAGCATTGGTAATGACATAAGCCATTTTGTTATGATCTCGAATACCACAAAGTAAGGTTAATACACTTCCTATGCTTGTCTTTGTGCTTATCTAGACATATCCATGCCCCTCCCAGTAAGCATTCAATTGAGTAGTTAAGATAAAATATGGGAACAACCAATAGATGATAATAAAATCCCCTTTAGGTGTCGAAAATGCCACAAATACAAGTATATATTTTGAGAATGATCAGCAAACCAAGTCCAACAAAATACACAAGTATATATGTCATCAGAACAAGATGGGTTTACCAGGGTATATTGGGTATGTGTTATATTCTTTGCACGACTAGATCTAAGTGTTGTTACATTGTACGAGGTACAACGAGGGGGTCACAGGGGGGCGGTAGACCCCCTTGCTAGGGTCTTTGTAGGGGGCGGTAGGCACCCTACACAGGGTTCAAGGCAATGCTCTTAAAAAAAAAAAGTGGACCTAAGGATGGGGGGTGGACCTAAGGATAATGGGCGGACCCACCCATGGTTTTGCGCATGGTTTTTGCACATGGTTTTCGACATGATAATTTTTCCCATGGTATTTTATAGATTAGGTCAAGGGAACTAAAATTATGTTCTAATCTAGGGTTAATGGATTGGGGTTTATGAATGCTTTGATATGTATATAATGTATTGTAACATTAACAGGAATATAATGAAAAATCAATCTGGTTTTCCTGGTTTTGGGTTCCAAGAGAAAAATATTTGTATATATTTTATGTTCTTTCTATTGTATATTTTTTTTCTTAAGAATTCATTTGCAGGTAATTTATGTACATGGTTAAAACCTTTAGGGTAACCAACAAAAGGAAGACAACCAAAAATATAACAGAGAATCTAACCTCTGGAAATGCAGCGGTCAGAATTGATACACAACCCTCCAACATCTAGAAGAAATTGGACAACTACAGAAGGAGAAAAGCCCAAAATGGAAGAGATTGGACAAACCAATCAACAACCACCCTAGCCAACAAAAGATGTGCATGCACAACCAACTAAAAAATATTACCAGGAGGATCTAGAAATGGAGGATAACACCCAAGGTTTTCCTGATGCGAAATATTTTGAGGCAATGGACCTATAAAATATTGATTTGAAATCTCTTTTAGAGGAATGGAGAAATAAAGACACATTAACGATTCCTGAAGAGCAAGTTCAAATAATCACCAAATCATACATCCAAAATCAAGATCTAACTCTTTGTCAAGATCATGAACCAGGTAATAACCCTAACCACAACTCTTCCTTTTCTTCTCATGGAATCAAAAGAAATGCTCCCATAGATCAATTGAGTATTCCAAAAGAACAAAATAAAAGGGGTGGAAAATAAATAGTCGCCAATGGATGCCATATTTCAGCCCTCCTCTCAACATCATCAATGAAATTCATCTCATGGAACATTAGGGGACTAAATGGGAAATCCAAGAAAAGACTCCTAAAAAATAAAATCCACCATGAACACCTTGATGTCATGATGCTTTAGGAAACAAAATACTATTTTGAGTCTCTAAACATTTTTTATAAAGAATGTTTGGAGAAACTGTGATTATCTAGCCCAGGATTCCCAATGAGCATCAAGAAGTATTACTATCACATGGAACCCTTCCTTAGTCACTCTTCAAGATTTATTTTCTCTATCGAGAATCCTAACTGCTAATTTTCAGCACATTGCTTCAGCTAGTTCAAGTTTCATAACTAATGTTTATTGCCCTTTTATTCATACTGACGAAAAACTCTTCCTTCAAAAACTCCAAAGATCCTCAAAGATTATAGGGGAAAACTTTTGGATTACAGGTGGGGATTTTAACATGATAAAAAATCTTAATGAAAAGAAAGGTGGTATTCATAGACACGATGAATAAAACCCACTCTCCATGGAATTTATCAATAACTCCAAACTTATAGATCAAAGCACACATAATGACTTATACACCTGGAATAATAAGTGAGGAGGCACATCTCAAATAGTTTCAAGACTCAATAGATTCCTCATAACAAAGTCTCTATGTATGTGAGGCACCAATATTTAGGCTTTTATTCTCCCTTGTTAGGGTTTGAATCGTTGGCCCATAGAAATCTTTATGGACTAGATTGGTAGTCCTAGGAATAGGCCCTTCAAATTCAAGGCTTTTTTGTTATGGTATCCTAATTTTCTCTCTAATGTAGAAAAAATGGTGGAAAGAATCATATCATTCTCTTGGGTACCTTATATATTGCTTCTAGCAACAGTTAAAATATCTCAAAATGATAATCAAGAAATGGAATATTTAAGATTTTGGTAACATCCAAAAAAAAAATTTAAGACTAGAACAAGAGATGGCCACTATCCAACAAGCAATAATATCAAATTTCATATTTGAGGAATTGAAACATTAAGAAGTAGTCACTCACCTCCAGCTAGAGGAAAGATTAAAGCAAGAGAAAATCCTATGGAGATAAAAATCCTGAGTAAAATGGCTTAAAGAGGGAGACAAAAACACTAAATTATTCCACATATCCATGATCAACCAAGTAAAAGTAATAGAATATCAAGCATCAAAACACCCAATCAACAAAAAATGGAAATCCATGATGCAATAGTCCAAGAACTCATGAATCATTTCCATGCCACAATCACTAAAATTGTTCCGGAGAGAAGACACATTATCTGGAAAATAATATAGCACATTCCCAAACTTGTAACAAGGGAACATATGATCGCCTTTTTAAGGAAATCGGCATGCAAGAATTGGAAGCATCTATTATGGAAATGCTTAAACACAAGTCCCCAGGTCCTGACAGCTTTACCACTGATTTCTGCCAGGCTTGATAGGAAACTCCTAGGTATGATGTCCGACAAGTAGTAGAAGACTCTCGATGCTCCTCCTCTATCAAGTAGTAGAATACTCTCAATGCTCAGCCTCTATATTAATAGCCCATGATGCTACCTTTATATCTGTTATTCCTAAAAAGATCCACACTAATTCTAATTCAGATTTAATGCTTATTTCCCTATGTAATGTTATATATAAAATCATCTTCACAGTTATCACAAACCGATTGAATCCCATTCTCCCCTCACTTTTCTCTCCGAAGCAAGCTATTTATGTGGAAGGTAGGGTGGACAACATAATACTAGCCCGTGAACTCATTCACTCACTTATTTCCAATATGTCTCCAAGCATGCTCATCAAACTTGATATGTCAAAAGTTGTAATAGCCTTGGGCTAAAGTTTCATTAAATAAAGGATAATAGAGGAAAAATAAGACCAAGGTCATGGGACACACATTCCAAGATGAATGTTTGGAAAACACTTTAGTGGGCATCACTTATGGTTCAACAATGACTATTGAAATTGGCAAAGGAAAAGAGGCAATAATTGACATTTAATTATGATAAATAAGGAAAATAGGATAAAAGGAAGGTGAAGAGACACAAATTTGCATGCAAGGGAAATTAGAGGAAAATGAAGGAAAAGGGGACACCAATGATAAAAAGGCATGAGAGAAAATTCACAACTTTTGTCAGTTCAGCCTAGGTTCTCTTCTTACACTCTCATACATTGTTGCACACTTAGAGCATTCTTGGAGAACTTTAGAATTTACTTGAATTTGGAGAAAAGAAAGCAAGCAAGCAAAAGAAGGAAAAGGACAAGTGAAGGAAAGCGAAGGAAAACAAGGAGAAGGTTGGATCAACAACTACAATAGGAAGATCTTGTAGGTAACATGTTGCATGTGTGATTTCCTTGCTAATATTTGAATGTATAGTACATGCATTTTTTTATTTGGTTCATTTGTTGTCATTGCGATGGGTTTTTTCTGGTTTGATAATGGTTTTAGCCTTGCCTTTCCATTTCCTAGATATCCATGGTGTGATGGGATTCATTCTTGTTTGAGCTTTGGATTGTAGAAAGTTTTTGGAACCAGGTGAGGTGGTCTCAGGAAAATCCCAAGGGTTAGGGGTGGAGATGGTTTTCTCTGGGAATCCCTCAACAGGTGGTTGGAGTTAGGAAAATTCCTCAAAGTATGGTGAATGAATTATGAGGCATCCAAGCTTGGTTTGGTTTTGTGATCTTGAGACCGATTTAGGTGAGATCAAGGTAGCTTGAGGGTGGAGGTGGTTTAACCTCTGGAGTCCATGTTTGGTTATGCCATGGTTTATCCCATGAGATCTGACATTCATGCTTGGAATATGGCACGAGGGTGATTAGATGAAAGGAATATTTGGTTCAGCCTAATCTATGGTCGGGTGGTACATGAAAGTCCCTAACTTAGTAGGCTTTTGCATAAGTTAATATCAAATATTATTCTAATGTAATTAATGAGACATGTAATTGTTATTATATGGACTTTATTGCCGATTTATCATGGTTTCTATCCGGTTATATGTTGTTTATAAGCATGGTACTATGATGTGCTCTAGTTATGGCTCTTGTTCATTATTTGATAGTTTATTGAATGGTTGATGAATGCATGGGCTAACAAGTGTTTTTGTAGCTAG
Organism: Pinus taeda; assembly: GCA_000404065.3. NCBI lineage: Eukaryota > Viridiplantae > Streptophyta > Pinopsida > Pinales > Pinaceae > Pinus > Pinus taeda. The sequence continues at coordinate 125,049 of APFE030211521.1, forward strand.
CTTGAGAGGGAGTTGAGCCTTCTTAGTTATTCTCAGATGAAGTTCATAAGTTTATGACCATATATGCATTCATGACTTGTAGCTTTCATGTTTACCATATGTTTGACGAAATGTCTATCATGTAATAGGCATATTCTGGTCAATATCATGTTCAAGTTTTGAATGGTTAGCCTTGTCATCACCTTATTTATTATTCTAGAAAGTTAGAGGCAGTTTTGGGTAGTCGTTGGGAGGCTTGCCTTAAAAAGTGGCATAAATCTCGCGACTGCATGCACAAAACAAGGGATTTTTGGTCATAATCGCATGCAAGCAGGCTTATGGGTGCGATTGGAGCCTCATAATCGCATGCATAGTGTGTCAAGGGTGCAGTTGGGGTGTTAAGTCAATGAAAAAGAGTACCAAATCAGGGATTGATCACCTAGGGTGGTTGTTAGGCTCCTGAGTGATTTGTAGCCCCTGAGGGATGTTAGTAAGATTTCAGGTTGTGGGCCCCACTTCCATAACTAGAACTTGGAGGTTAGGTCATGTCATAGTAGCACTCAACTCATGTTTATCATGAAGAGCTTGTAAAAGTGGGTAAATGTGTGTGTGTGGGGGGGGGGGTGTTATATAAGCATTTGACAAATTGAGCTGGCAATTTATTTTTCACATGCTCATTGCTTTTGGGTTTGTAAAAAGATGGATTCATTGGTTTCTTACCCTAATTTCCAATACTTTATTTTCCATCCTAGTTAATGGGTCTCTCTCTCCCACTTTTGTCCCCTCAATGGGTATTAGGTAAGGAGACCCCATTTCCCTTTACATCTTTTTCCTCATGGCTAAAGGGTTGGGAATATCTATCAACTCAACCCTTCAACTTGAACAACTAAAAGGTATTCCTCTTAGTTCCCATGATCTCTCTTCTTTGCACCAATATTTGTGGAAAATACACTTCTCTTGGGCATCTCCACTATCAAAGAAGCCACTACCCTTAAAAACATCCTTTAAGACTTCTCTAATTCTTTAGGAACCTCCATTAACATGGAAAATCTCAAATTTTCTTTTTAATACCCCACTAGTTTTCCAAATTCACATATCTTGTTTTCTTGGTTTTCAAAGGAGCTCTCTTTTGTCCAAATACTTGGGAGTCCCTCAAATTGGAAATCCTCTTAGACAAAATGTATGGGAAAATCTTCTTCTTAAATTTGAACCCAAATGTTCTTGTTGGACTTTAAAATCTCTCAATCTAGTCAATCACTTGACCTTACTCAAATTTGTCCTTACTCAAATTTGTCCTCAATCCCTCCCCACCTATCTTCTCTTAGCAATGGCTACCCCTAAAGCCATCCTAAACAAGATAAAAAATATTCCCTGTAACTTCATCTAGGGGTATGCCAAAAGAGACTGAAAATGAGATCTAGTTGCATGGGAAAAAATTGTCATCCAAAAAAAGGAGGCCTTGGTCTTCACGATCCAGAAATACTTAGCTAAGGCTTAAGTGCTAAAACCTGGTCAAGATGGATAAAAAACCAAAATCCTTTATTGATAAAAATGTGCAAATGTGATCTAGTGGATTCAGAAAATGCTCAAAAATCAAAGTGTTCAAATTTAAACTAGAATCAAGTCATAGTGCTCGTCGCACTGATTCCAGTGATGCTTGAATCGTGTCAGCCTGACATCGTATGAGAAAGTTATTGTGTTCTAAAATTTTGGGCAAATAGGGAAAAAGTCAAAGTTGCAGGTTGACTGTGCAAGTACAGATGTTGATGTGGAAAGCCAAGTGGAAGTTTGTACGCTAATGTGGTGCTGACATCATTCGATGATTGGGTTGTACGAAGGGAAGGTGGACTAATCATGTGAGGGCATGTGGCAGTTAAATTGGTAGTATGGATTGGTGAGGTGGTCCAATCATATGCCACCATGTGGCCCAATAAAAGGGAGCTATGTGGCCCCATGAGAGCCCACTAAGTGGCCCTAGATTTGGCGCCAAAAAATTGTTAAGTCAACTGACAGGCTCTGCAGGCATCAAACACACGACCTGTAGTTCACGAAACGGGCACCCAACCAATGACCCATTAGTGGTTCTTATTAATCAATGGGGCATGATTATATTTAATGTGACAACATCTAACGGTTGGTGGAAAGGACGGGCCGGTGGGCGTACCCAGTTGACCTGGACCAAGGCTTTATGTTCACATGTAATTGTCAATGGAATGGTGGGGGCTAAGGGTTGGGTGCGTGGCAACACTGCCATGCCCATGGCCCGTGGTTCTATATGCCTAACAAGACTGTCAGTGGAGGAGTAAAAGGGTCAGGCGCGTGGCATTACATCCAACACCCTTAGCCATATGATTGTGTTAACTGTGTATGGGACCAGGAGTGGAGCTACCAACAGGAGCTACGACCCATATTAAAAGAACTTTAATATATATTAATGCCCAACAACCGGCGACAGGGGATTCAAACCCACGACTAGCGACCAAACAATGAACTTGTCCACTAATAGGCCATAGGCCATTTTGTTGCAAAATTATTAGGGCCAAGAGCTTGTGAGGAGCAGTTTGCAGACAAAATTTTGAAGGGGCATATTTTGCTAATTTTTTAACCTTTTTGACTCAAGAAGAGCCTCGATGGCATTTTTTGAGTGTTATGAGCAACATGGAAGTGTCAGATTTTCATTTTGAAGCTTGTAAACTGATGTAATGAAAATTTGAGGATTTTAATGAAGCGGTCAACATTGGAAGATGGACTTGAAGACATAGCCCAAGATGGGTGAACTTCATTATCAATTTTCTCTTGTCTTATGTTGCATTTTTGTCCTTTTATTATTGTAAAATTTCTACAAATTGCCTTATGTTTGTGTAATTTTGAAATTTTGATCTGTTGCCTAAAAGGACATAAATAACCATGCTAATTAATCAATGAAACCTTCACTTTCATTTTTAGATCAGTTTGGTATGAGAGTATGGTTTTTGTGAAGGTTTGATAGAATTTGCAAGGTTTTTGAATGCTTACAGGGTCTAGATTAAGAAGAGGAGAAGGAACACTTGAAGAACCTAACCCTCAAATTGGCTCAAGAAGATCACATACTCCACAAGTCATGGGTCATGAAGAAGGAAAAGGACAATAATTTATGTCTGAGGATGAGAGAACTTTTAGAAAAAACTTTCTTTGATATCATTGAGATGTGAAAGTGTTGTATAATGAAAGTGAAAAACGATTGCAATGAGAAATTTCTAATCAACCAAAAGGTGATGGTGGTAATGGTACCAAGCCTCCACCTCCATCCTCAACTCCTTCTTCACCTCCTTCTTCACATAGACCAACTCCTCCTACATCTCCAAGAGGACATACTAAGTATCCTTTGCTTAAGCTTGATGTCAGGTTTGAATTGCCAATGTATGATGGAGAAGTAAATGTTGAAAAGTTGGATAATTGGGTTCGTCAAATTGAATTTTATTGCAGGATCCAAAAGATTGATTATGATGTCACAAAGATCCAACTTGCTTCTCTTCATTTGGGAGGTGCAACTCTTATCTGGTGCGAAGCTAGAACTCAAGAAGATTTGAAGAAAAGTGGTAAAATTATCTCTTCTTGGAATAATTTTATAGCTGCATTAAGGAAGAAATTTTATTCGTTATCTTACATGCAAAAAGTAATCATGGATTGGAAAATTTTTAGACAAGCTAAATGTCAAAGTGTTCAAAGTTACAAACAAGAATTCAGAAAAAGAGCATTAATATTGGGTGTTAATTTGTCTTCACAAGATATTCTTCTTAAATATATAGTGGATTGCATAATTATTTGAGACATACTATAATTATGTTTAATCCCACCAATCTAGATGAATTATGTGTTCACGCTACTCATTTAGAATCAAGAGGCAAGAATGTTCCTCAAGAGTCTAGCAAGAAACCCTTTAAGTCTAGAGACAATGGAAAGGGGAAACCTAAAGTCAAAGGCAATAAGAGTGTTACAATCAAGAAAAAAGGAGAGAAACTTACTTGCAAACATTATTCAAAAGATGGCCATGATGAAGACCATTCTTGGAAATCACATCTAGAATTGAGACCAAAGAAGTTTAATAACAAGGGGAAACAAATAATGCTACTACAACTCAACAAGATATAGGATTTGATTAAGGTGATGAAACTAAAATCACAACCATGGGAATGGAAGGTATAGATTCTAATGCAAGCACTAGTTCTTCTATCAAGTACGTTGAATCTCAAAATGATAAAGAAAGTTGTGATCTTTTTCATATCAGGGTCATTACAAAACATACAAAGGTTGATGCACTATATGATAGTGGATCTCAAGTCAATCTTATTTTTGAAGTAACTTTCAAGAAACTTAATCTAGAGACTACACCTCATACAAAATCTTATCCTTTGGGTTTGGTATGTGATGATGCTAAATTGCAAGTGACAAGAAAATGTAAACTCAAATTTTCCATCACTGCTAATTTTATAGATGAGGTTGAGCTTGATGTTGTACCAATTGATATTTGTAGGATTTTCTTAGGGAGTCCATATTTATATTACCAAAAAGCCATATTCTATCATCATGAGAACACATATCATCTTTTCAAGAATGGAGTTGAGTGTATTTTTAGAGCACATTGCAAGAAGATGAACTTATCTCTTGTTAGTAGAGGACAAATGAAAATGCTTGTGAATGGTAGTAATAATTTTGTGTTATTGATGATAAAATCTAAAGATACTGTTGAATATGAAGCTTTCTCGGGTTGTGATTCTAAACTCAAGCATTGATTGGTTGAATTTGTTAATACTTATGACAAGATGTTTCAGGAACCTAAAGGGTTACCTCCAAAAAGAGGAATTCAACATGAGATACAATTGCAGCAGGATGCACCAGTTCCAAATATTGGCATGTACAGAATGTCAGTCTTGGAGAATGCAAAGATCAAAATACAAATCCAAGAACTACTTGACAAAGGGGTCATCAAACCTATTAGATATCCTTGTGGGTATCCTATTGTTTTGGTTCCAATGAAAGATGGCACATGGTGCATGTGTGTGGATTTACAAGATTTGAACAAGATCACGGTGAATAATCAGTATCCTCTGCCTGGCATTGATGATTTGCTATATCAGTTAAAGGATGTTGTTTATTTTACTAAGTTAGACTTGATAAGTGGTTATCATCAAATAAGTATTGCTGAAGATGATATTTAGAAAATGTCTTTTAAGACAAAACAAGGGTTGTTTGAATGGTTAATTATGTTGTTTGGGCTTTGTAATGCACCTCCCACATTCATGAGTTATGAATGATGTATTGTGACCATTTATTGATGATTTTTTCATAGTCTACTTAGATGATATTCTAACTTTTAGTAAGACTCGTGAAGAGCATGTCAAGCATGTGAAACAAGTTTTAGACACCTTGAGAAAGGAAAGGTTGTATTTGAAGATGCATAAATGTGAATTTGGGAAAACCTCTTTAGTTGACTTAGGTTATATTGTAGGAGGTGGCGAATTGAAAGTTGAAGTCATTGTGAATTGGCCTAAACCCAAAAATGTAATAGAAGTTAGGAACTTTTTGGGAGCAACCCAATATTGGAGAAAAATTATCACTAACTTCTGATCTATTGCAACACCATTATATGCTTTGACAAGTGTGAAGCAGGTCTTTCAGTGGGGAGGCAAGCAGCAGAAAGCCTTTGACACTTTGAAAGAAAAAATCAATAAAACACTAGTTCGAGCACTTCCAGATCATAAGCATCCATTTGAAAATTCAAGTCAATGCAAGCGAATATGCTATAGGGGCAGTGCTGATGCATCATGTTAAGCCAATATGTTATCATTCAGAGACCCTTTCCAATGTAGTAATTAACTATCCAACTTATGATAAAGAGTTGTACACTTTGGTACAAACTGTGAAGAAGTGGAAGCATTATTTGATGCATAAAGAAATGATTATTCATATTGATCATCAACCTTTGCAATATCTACAATCGCAAACAAAGACACAACAAGTTAGAAATTTCAGATGGATGGGATTTCTACAACAATTTCATTTGGTCATCAGGTATAAGAAAGGTATTTACAACAAAGTTGTATATGTGTTATCAACGCCTATTGTTAATGCATCTATCATTCTTAAGCATAACTCAATCATGCATGAAAGTTATATTGAAAAGTATGCTCAAGATTAAGATTTTAAATATGTTTATGGAACTTTGAGTCAAGGAAATAATGTTTAAGAATTGGATTATCATGTTCATAACAAGTTGTTGTAACATCTTGGCAAGTCACGTATTCAATATGATGAAAGAGTTAATGTCATAAGGGAAGCCCATACTTCTCTTATTGTTGGTCACTTTGGTGTAGGCAAAACAGTTGCTCAACTAGAAAGGTATTGTTATTCGCCTCGTATGGATGAAACTATATCACGATGTGTGAAAGGATGTTCTATGTGTGCTACTAGTAAGCCAAGTAATAGGAAATTAGGTTTGTATACTCCACTTCCTATTACTTCTTGTCCTTCTATGGATTTTGTAGGGGGACTACCAATGTATAGAAAAGGACATGATTATTTGTATGTTGTAGTGGATCGTTTCAGTAAAATGTGTGTGTTGATGCCTTGTAAGTAACAAGTCACAACTGAACAAACTGCACATATTTTCTTCCAAAATGTACAGGTTCACTTTGGGTTACTTACTTCTATTATTTCTAATTGAGATTCTCGATTTATCAGAAAGTTTTAGTCAAGTTTATGGGAACTCATGGACACAAAGTTGAAGAGGAGCACAACATTTCATCTAGAAACCGACAGTCAGACAGGGGTAGTGAACATAACAATAGTGCATCTCCTTTGAGGATATTGTAGCAAGCATCCCAAGCTTTGAGATGAGCATTTGCATTACATCCAACATGCCTATTGATCTAGGTCGGGGTGTAAAGAAGGACCCTTCCAAGACCTTTTACTTTCATGATGTGTTAAATTTCATTTTAAAAGAACATTAATGAATACATCTGCATGCGAAAAAGAAGAGGAACATAACAACCATCAATACATGAAAACATAAGCGTTGATAACAGAGTTCGTCCAGGAGGGACTACGTCTTCGGGCCCCAGTGTCAAGATTGTGTAGGCCGCTGCATTAAGTGCTGCTAATAAAGATGATGTACACAAGAGATGATGTCGCGATCATACTAGGAAAAATGCCCTCACGCAAGAGTGGATCTAAGAGATGTTCCACAACTGGAACTCTTAGTCAAAAGGGCCCTATGAGTATGACACAAAAACATACATGATGAGCATCTCGCCAACATGGCACAAAAGGGATCTCAATGCAAAACACATGCATGATGACAACAAGAGTATCCCGACAACATACAACAAGGGATCTCAAAGCATAACATGATGAGTTATGACAACAAGTACATCACATAAAATATTCCACATCAAATCAATCAAGGAATCATGACAACATGTAATAAACAAGATCCTGCATCAACATCAATCAAGTATCTATGCAGCATAATGCATAAAGAAGAAGTACATGGACACATCATATACCTCACAACCAAGGGACCATCCAAAGCTTGCTGTTCATATCCTTAGCAAAAACAATCCACAGTTAATCACGTTTTTCACATTATCGATGCGTAGATAGGGCTCATTATACGATAGTTTTTTGGCTTATCACAATCAAGGGCATTTGAAACAGAAGTTGTCAACGTGCTGAAGCTTGCGAAAACATCGATCTCACAGCATCGATTGCAAGAAGAAGATGACTCTGGACTCTTTGCAATGTAACTCTCTATCTATCTAGCTTTGCAGCACTCTGGCTATTTCACTGTAGTTCTGCGGCTCTACCTGACCCTCTAGTTCTTTGGCTGACCTTCTCGCGCTACTCGATTAAGCTCTATGGCTCTGCAGCTTCGCGGTGCTCTGGCTTTCATGCGCTCTGGATTTCAAGGTTCTCTAAGTAATTCGCGGGAACTGTCTAGCTATCTCTGGTTTTGTTTGGCCTTCTCATTCTACGACTCTCCATCGGGCATAGCCTCCTCCTTGGCTGTCTGGCACTCAGGCTCTCGAGTACACTCTAGCCTCAGCTCTCTACATTCATCATGTTTTATAACATGTTTTTGTGACAAGGCCGCTTAAAATGTGGAGTCTGTTGGTTTAGAATAGAAGTCGTTTGAACGAAAGGTTCGGCTAGCACAACAAAACCACAAAAATGGCCTTTTTCGTTCAAAATCAAAATACACAGGAACATTGAAAAATTCGAAATTCCGGAGTTCAAATTTTATGAAATAGGGTCTATAATTCCATCGGGTCTGACCCTTTATCGAGAGATCGCCGATATGCTAATCGTCGATACGCCGATCAGATCTGGACCATTGATTTGTCCCTTGATCAGACAGTCCAGATTGCATCGCATGTTGCTACCACATTGCCGATCTCCGATATGCCGATCATCGATCGCCAATATGCCGATTGCCAATATCTCCGATTAAATATGGACCATTGATCTGACTTCTGATTCGACGGCTGAGATCGCATCGCATATCGCTATCGCTATAGCCCAGGGTTCTTCACCGATACCTTGGCATACGTCGACGCCAATCGCCGATATCGCAATCGCAAGTCGGCTCTACCCGGGTTCCGATATCGCATGCCTGCCTTCCTCTGACCCGATATATCAGAGATTTCCGATCGGGGGTTCCAAAGGCCCGACCTTAAGTCTGCCCTTTGGACTCCTCCGATTGCGATTTTCCTTTTAAAGGCTAAAAACCCATTTTTTGAGGAAATGCCTCTTTTTTCAAAGAACCAAGGCAAACCCTTTTTGCGATAACTTCATCATCCGGACTTGGATTGGAGTTCCATTCACACCGTTGGAATCAGGACGACGAGATCTACACTTTGGTCATGAGTCAACATCATTTTAAACACTTTGATTTTCAAGCGTTCATAAACCCTCTTTGTCCTGTGTGTCTTTCTGGAGCCACTTGGATCAATCCTCCCCAATGAGGAGCTTTTGGTCCTCCAAAAGCATGAAAAATAATCTACAACTTTCTCTGTACCCTGCTTGCATCACAAGCGTCTTGAAAAGGTCTTGCTTCCATCTACTTCACCTTTGTTCTTTGGAGCCTTAAGAGAAGAACTGACACCTGCTACCTCTGCATCCTGTAGTACATTGTTTTACAAATTACATGCTTGACTGACATGACCAACTACTGACCCAAAACGTCCCATAATTGCCATGAGTTTATAACACATACTCGGTGGTCAAGTTTACAACAAGTTGGACGTAATATCCCAGCTATGACAACAAGGCCAACCTATCATGGTTGCTTCAACAAGTGATGGAAAACAAATCATCACTGCAATACATGATTTACATACATAAGGCCAAACACTATTGTTTCGACAAGTGATGGAAACATAACATCACTTTCAGAGTGTAAAATACGATTCAAAACATGACCAAACATCATTGTTGCTGACCAAGTGATGGAAACACATCATCACGTTTACATTTTAAAATGCAACAAGTGATTTACAAAAGAATGACCATGAAATGACAACATGTCTAGAAACCATTTCTCACTGATCAATGTGAATGGGTCACCTCCTTGAGGTGATTTTGCTTGTTGAACAATTTCTCTTCTTGGTTCATGCATCGACGTTTTGTCTTTAAGGCGCTGCTCTGGATGGAGCTTCCAACAAGTGGCTCTTTGATGGCCAGTTCTGTCACAATGACTGCAGAAGGTTTTCTTCCTCCATATATGCTTAACCTATTTCCTTTCATGCTGTTGAGAGGGTCTTTCATGCCTCATGAGTGCTTCCATTCTTTTCCAACACTTAGAAAAGGTATGGTTAGGTAAACCACAAATGGTACATGTTTTTCGATGCCTTGATCTTAATTCATTATTAACAACATGATCATAATAAAAATGAACATTTGAAGATTGAAAATGGTTATACCTTCCCTTGATGTCTCTGATGTTAGGATGGTGATGAGAGCTTGCCTCATCTCTCTCCTTGCAATGGAAACTGCTATGGGATGATGGGGATGTTTTCCCATCATTCTCTTTCCCTGATGATGTCTCAGATGAATCTAACACCTTCATGCACTCTTCTTTAGTGTACCTCGAGCCTGCAAATGGATGTTCATGTACAACCTCCAAAGATGGAGTTATGCCTTGGTTATTAACACTAAGTTCTTATTTCTCCTCGTGCCTCATCCTTGTAAGGAGCCTCATGTTTGTCCCTATAATTGGGATCTCCAAATCTCCAACAGAAATCATACTATGAGAAGATGAAACTGAAAGGAAATCAATATCTTTTACCTCCTCTTTCGATTTGGAAAGATCTGATGAGGGTTTCTCATCATCCATTGTTGGTGGTTTGCTAACTGTCGTGGCGCATTCCCCAACTTCTTTCTTGACATACCCAAGTCCTGCCTGACAGGGTAATTCCTCTACTTTAATGGGGTTGACAATGCCTTGGCCATTAATGCCCAAGCCTTTTCCTTCATACCCCATTCTCTTCAACAGTTTGGAGCCAATTCCTGTGGTATGATTTTCAAACACAGCGAAATCATCATCAGGAAACATACATGAAGATGGAGAACTACTTTTTACCTCACATGGGTCTCGCTGCAACTTTTCGAAGGCCTCGTCCTTTGCTTGCAGCTATCGTAGAAAACTTTGTTTCTCCTCTTTCTCTTCATGTAGACACATCTTCAATTCATCATTCTCTATTTGAAGATTATGTTTGTTTTGCTTCAATTCTTCCATGGCCTCTTTTGTGGCTTGCAACTGAAGCTACAATCGCTCTTTTTCCTCTATCTCTTTATGTAGAGTTTCATACACGATTTCCACTCTCTTGGAAATGTTGACCATGGTCTCGTACATCACTTTTTCATCCTCTGTTGCTGCATGTTCCATTGTTCACACTGCAATTCACATACACGTAAAGACTGCTCTAATGCCACTTGATCTAGGTCCGGGTGTGAAGAAGGACTCTTCCAAGACCTTTTACTTTTGTGATGTGTTAAATTTCATTTTAAAAGAACATTAATGAATACATTTGCATGCGGAAAGAAGAGGAACATAACAAACATCAACACATGAAAACATAAAAGTTGATAGCAGATTTCGTCCAGGGGGGACTACGTCTTCGGGCCCTGGTGTCAAGATGGTGCAGGCCGCTGCATTAAGTGTTGTCAATAAAGATGATGTAAACAAGAGATGATGTCACGATCATACCAGCAAAAATGCCTTCACGCAGGAGTGGCTCTAAGAGATGTTCCACAACTGGAACTCTCAGTCAAAAGACTCCTATGAGTATGACATAAAAACATACATGATGAGCATCCCGCCAACATGGCAAAAAAGGGATTTCAATGCAAAACACATGCATGAAGACAACAAGAGTATCCTAGCAACATACAACAAGGGATCTCAAAGCATAACATGATGATTAATGACAACAAGTACATCACATAAAATATTCCGCATCAAATCAAGCAAGGAATCATGACAACATGTAACAAACAAGATCCTGCATCAACATTAATCAAGTATATGTGCAGCACAATGCATAAAGAAGAAGTACATGGACACATTATATACCTCACAGCCAAGGGACCATCCGAAGCTTGCTGTTCATATCCTTAGCAAAAACAATCCATAGTGAATCATGTTGGTCACATTGTCGATGCGCAGGCAGGGCCCATTATACGATAGTTTTCTGGCTTGTCACAATTAGGGGCATCTGAAACAGAAGTTGTAAATGTGCTAAAGCTTGTGGAAAGATCGATCTCATAGCATCAATCACAAGAATAATATGGCTTTGGACTCTTTGCAATGTAGCTCCCTAGCTATTTGGCTTTGTAAAGCTCTCGCTATGTCGTTGCAGTTCTGCGGCTCTACCTGACCCTCTGGTTCTTTGGCTCACCTTCTCATGCTGCCTCGATCAATCTCTGTGGCTTTGCAACTCCACAACACTCTGGCTTTCACGTGCTTTGGCTTTCAAGCTTCTTTGAGTAACTCACGGGCACTGTATAGCTATCTCTGGTTTTGTCTCGCCCTCTCGTTCTGCAGCTCTCCATCGGGCGCAACCACCTCATTGGCTCTCTGGTATTCAGGCTCTCGGGCACACTCTAGCCTTGGCTCTCTGTATTCATCGTGTTTTATAACACATTTTTGTGATAAGGCCGCTTAAAACATGGATCCTGTTGGTTTATAATAGAATTCGTTTGAACGGAAGGTTCGGCTGGTGCAACAAAACCACAAAAATGACCTTTTTCGTTCGAAATCAAAATACACAGAAACATTGAAAAATCCAAAAAACGGACTTCAAATTTTATGAAATTGGGTCTATAATTCCATTAGGTCCGACCCTTTATAGCAAATCGCTATCGCTAATGTCAATGGCCCTGTATATCGGGGGATCGTCGATCGCCAATCGTCAATACGCCGATCCGCCAATCAGATCTGGACCGTTAATCTGTTCCTTGATTGGATGATCCAGATTGCATCGCATGTCATTATCGCATCACCGATACGCTGATCTGCCGATCACCGATATCACCGATTAAATTTGGATTTTTGATCTGAATTCTGATATGACGGCTGAGATCGCATCGCATATCGCTATCACTACGGCCTAGGGTTCTTCGCCGATACCTTGGCATACGCCGACGCCAATCGCCGATATCACAATCGCAAGTTGGCTATGCTCGAGCTCCGATATCGTGTGCCTGCCTTCCTTCGACCCGATATATCGGAGATCGCCGATCGGGGGTTCCAAAGGCCCAGCCTTAAGTCCGCCCTTTGGACTCCTCCGATTGCGATTTGCCTTTTAAAGGCTAAAAACCCATTTTTTGGGGAAATGCCTCTTTTTTCAAAGGAACCAAGGCAAACTCTTTTCGTGATAACTTCATCATCTGGACTCGGATCAATGGAGTGTCATTCACACCGTTGGAATCAGGATGATGAGATCTACGCTTTGGTCCTAGGTCGACATCATTTTGAACACTTTGATTTTCGAGCGTTCATAAACCCTCTGTCCTGTCTGTCATTTTGGAGCCATCTAGATCACCTATAGTCATGCCAAGAATTCATCTATATAAGTATATCCATTTAAAGCTTGTTTGGGTTATTTTCTAAAGTCTCCTTTGGATTTTAACTATGGTAAAGATATTGCAATAAATGGACACAGTGATGTGGACAAAGCCAATCATTTCATTGAACAAATTCAATTAGTGCATCAAAGAGTACAAGAATAAATGGAGAAAAGATAAGCCAAGTACAAATCAAGACATGAGAAGCATCAGGTTGATCATGATTTCCAAGTGGGTGATCAAGTTTGGTTGTACATCAGCAGGGAAATATTATAAGGTGAAGGCAAAAAGCTCAAACCAATCAGATTTGGTCCTTTCAAGATTTCGTAAAAGATTGGTAACAATGCTTTATGATTAGATTTTCCACCTTACATGCAAATTTATTCTGTTGTGAATGTGGAAAACTTGAGATATCATGAGCCTCCTATGATTGTTGATCAAGAAGAGAATGTTCAGATTCCATCTATAGAAGATTTTGCTCATGAATATTTGAATGAGTTGTAGGAAGATACTATACTTGACAGGAGAATAATAACTTCATGCAGAGGCAATGTGGAGTACCTTCATTTGGGGTTCAAAGGAACTATTCCAAGTAAATAAAGGTGGATAGAGATTGTAAAAGTGAGGTTGTACCCTCACTTAATTGTAGAGTAAAAACAAACTTTTGGTGGTCCAAAAGCTTGGGAGGAGTGATCTAAGGGATCCAAAAAATTCTCAAAAATAGAAGTGTTCAAATTCTCCCAAAACTAGGACCAAGTGCAGTGCTTGTTGTGATGATTCCAACGATTCTTGAATCGCGTCAATCCAATATAGTATGAGAAAGTTATCACGTTCTAAAGTTTTGGACAAATAGGAAAAAAACAAAGTTGCAGGTTGACTATGCAAGTACGGATGATGCCATGGTAATCCACATGGAAGTCTGTATGTTGATGTGGTGTTGACATCATCCGATGACTGGGCTGTACAAAGGGTAGGTGGACCAATCACGTGAGGGCATGTGGCAGTTAAATTAACCATACATATTGGTGATGTGGTCCAATCATAGGCCACCTCATGGGCCAATTAGAGGGTTCCACGTGGTCCTATGAGAGGCTGCCAAGTGGCCCTGGAGTTGGCACCAAAATATTGTTAAGTCAATCAACATGCTTTGAAGGAATCGAACATATGACCTTTAGTTCATGAAACGGGCGCCCGACCAATGGGCCACAATTGGTTCTTATTAATCAATGGGGCCACAATTATATTTAATGTGATAACATCTGATGGTTGGAGGAAAGGGGCGCCCGACCAATGGGCCACAAGTGGTTCTTATTAATCAATGGGGCCACAATTATATTTAATGTGATAACATCTGATGGTTGGAGGAAAGGGGCTTGATTGGCCTGGCCCAAGGTTTTATGTTCGTACGTAATCATTAAAAAAATGGTGGGGGCCAAGGGTTGGGCGCGTGGCACCACCCCCATGTCCATGGCCCGTGGTTCTATATGCTCGATAAGACCGTCAGCAAGTGTGGCGTTACCGTCCGTGCCCTTGGCCATATGACTGTGCTAATTACGTTCAAGACCAGGAGCAGAGTGACCGAAGAGGGTTGTGACTAATATATA
>APFE030211521.1:140043-164527 GCA_000404065.3 Pinus taeda
ATATATATACACACCCAACAAAATCACCAGTGGGGGATTCTAACCCCCAACTTATTGCTAAACAATGAACACATCCACCAAGAGGCCATAGGCCATTTTGTTGCAAAATTATGAGGGTCAAGAGCTTATGAGAAGCAGTTTGGAGACCTTATTTTGAAGGGGCATATTTTTCTCAAATTTTAACTTTTTTGAGCTCAAGAAGAGCCTAGATGGGGATTTTTGAGTGTTATGAGCAGCGTGGAAGTGTCATATTTTCAGTTTGAATCTTGTAAACTGATGTAATGAATATTTGAGCATTTTAATGAAGTAGTCACCATTGCATTTTTGTCCTTTTATTACTGTAAAATTTTTGCAAATTACCTTATGTTTGTGTACTTTTGCAATTTTGATCTGTTGCCTAAAGGGACATAAACAACCATGCTAATTAATTAATGAAACCTTCACTTTAATTTTTTAGATAAAAAGGTAATCATGCCTCCAAAACCAAGGAATCTCAACTCATCATAATGACATGCAACATCATGGGTTCTCATATTTGGAATATTGCTTGGTGTAATAAACATCATGTCGAGGAGCATAATATTTGGGATATTAGAAATGAGAAAATTACACTATTTTGGGATGAATCATGGCATTAGTTGTTTGACACCAATTTTAAATTAATCAACCAGTTCCTGAAAATTTCATGTGCAAAAATATTATAGTTTTCCATTGGCAGAGACATTTCTCTTTGTGAACATTGCTTCACCAACTAGTGAAACATGCATCATGGTGAGCCATATTAAAAGAGATGGGAACTAAATGGCCTTACTAGAGTTTTGGCATTCTTGGAAATTTGTTTTCAGCATGTGAGTGACATGGTCCACCTAGTTATATTTTTTTCCCAACCTTGTTATTTTCCTAATGGCTTCCAACATGTTTAACTTGACGTCAGATGCTCGACTGACGGGAGTGAGCATAAAGAGACTATTATGCAAGCCCATTTTACTCAGGGGTCCTGGATGTGACTACTGATGGGCCCTTTTTAATTCTTTGTTGTTATTCCACCAGTGAATTCCCTTATCTATGCATTCGAATCAACTGTTTCTAGAATTTTGTCCTCAATGTGCAACAAACCAGTAATATTATATATAGCAATATCTGTGATATGTAGTGGCTTCTATAACCACAAGGTTTCATCATGACACTGAATAATGATGTATTTCACAACTTCCTCCTTCAAACCCTGGAAATCTATAACCAGGGATGTGCCAAAGTAGTCCCAGATTTCAACTTGATGCAACATCTGGGCGTTCATGGTCCACTTCTTGTTGATTACACCCCATTTCATAAAAGCTACGAAGTGTTTCTCCCAAGAGGTATCATCAATTTTTTCATGTTTTATGTTAGGGAGTCTAGCCTCCAATTATGTTGCAGTGATCTTATCAAATTGTGCTTTTTTTCCTTGGCACTATAGGGGTTTCTTCGACATGGAAGTGGATGTGTTTCCTTATAATTTTGAAATCATCTTGGAATTCTTACCCTGATAAAAAATGAAGGAGATCTGAATTTGAAATTTTTGGACTTGGAATGTCTGGAATTTCGGTGAGCTCGAGCACTGCAGTGGGAAAAAACTCAGAAACAATGGTGGGTGGGTCTAATACCTCAATGGTTTTATAGACAAAGTATTATGTGTAACTTTAATTTTATCCACATCTTATCGTCAAATTTGTCTCGTCGCATTAGTATAAGATGTTTCCATTACTCTGAATTCATGTGGGGTTCATCGCTGAGTTGTCCTTATGTTTATAGCAATTGGTTCACTTTTTTATTATGCCAAATCATCGAGATTTTTAAATTTGATGTGATGTCCTAGTCCAGTGTAGCAGTTTGCTCAGTTTGTATATCAACTTTCGATTTTTCTTCTCTCCTTTTGGTCAACTCAACTTTCTTTTTAAAGTGTTCTCTAAATCTAAGTTGTCAATCTTTCCTTCTTTCATGATGTTGTGATTGTTGATGCTGACTTATATTTTCATGCGATTTATTATTTAACAATTTTCTCAAATCTTCTCCTTGTTTCATTGTTTTATGTTGATTTTTTATATGATTGTATATTTTCTCTTTGAAAATACTTATTTGCTGGCATGGTTGTTACTATATCGAATTTTCTAACTACTATTTATAATCTTACTTATTATCTTTAATGACTGAAATTAACTTTAAAAAATATTGTACAATTGGTCCGGAGGCTAGATTTCCACATCATGGATTTTAGCCTAGCTCATATTCCTATCGCCTCAAAGAGGTTTTCACCAGTCTCATGTTGATGTATTAAGTGATATACCTTTTTAGATAGGTAGCATTTACAAGCGATTCCAATAAATTCCCTTGAAGAATTTTTAGTTGTACCACTCTTGAAGAACATATGCCCTCTATCACAAAGGGGCCAAGCCATGGAATTTCCAATTTCCTCAATTACCCCTTTATTTAACTATCATAAGTAGTGCTAAGTCTCTTACTTTAAAATTCTTTGTAAATTTCTTTCATGCCACACTTTTCGCTGATTTTTTCTTGCTTGCTGCTGGTGAAGTCCATATAATCTATCTTCTTCTAAGTGTTTTTACTGATTAAGTCATTCATTTTTGGCTTTCTTGATTTCATACTTCAATAAATATGATACACTTACAATGTTTATTGTATAGTGTAATGGCACTACTACATATTTCCCATAGACTAATTTAAATGGTGTATACCTAGTTGATTGTTTGCTTTCCATGTGGTATGCCCATAATATCATTGAGATTTTTTCGTCCCAATCATTTTTGTAGATATTTCATATTTTTGTAAGTCCTTTGTGTAATGTCTTGTTAAATTATTTGATTGTTCCATTGGCATGTGGGTGATAGGTTGTTGTTTTCCTATGCTTAATTATAATTTTTTGTAACATCATTTTGATTGTAGCATTGACAAAATGTGTACCCCTGTCACAAATTATATTCAAGGGACAACGAAATCTTGTCACTATGTTTCTGTAGATAAATTTAGCAGTTATTTCCTTCATATAAGATTCGACTGCATGAACTTCTTCCCACTTTGTCAAGTAATCCACTCTTGTGATAATGTACTTTTCACCCATTCTCTTAGCCCTTTTCAGAAATGGATCATAAAGTCAATTGCCCAAATCTCAAATGGTAAGGTTGGGTTTATGGAGTGGAGTGGAATTTGGTTTCTCGACAATGATCGACCTAATGTTTGATATATATGACATTTCTAGACTTCTCTTCGATAATCTCGGAACAAGGTCAACCAACATAATCTTTATTATAGAATTTTTCCTTGCTATCACATCTCATTGATAATTTTCATCAACACCTCCTTTGTGAGATTCATCTATAATATCCTTCCTTTCATTTCTAAAATGCATCTTTGAATATCTTTCGTTCCCATTTTGTATAACTGACCATTTATTAGTGAAAATGGGGCTACTTTTATTGCTAGGATTTTCTTTTTCTTCTAGCATAACCCTTCAAGTGCTTTTCTTGTATGTAAGAACTAGGAAATTTTTGCAAATTCTATAGGAATTGATTTGACTTTAGATAAGTGTGCATCTGGTAATGTTAGAAAATGTAATGAGGTTTGGTATTCATTAATGTATTTGAGTCATCATGTAATGTACTTGTCAAAATAATAAAGAAAATAATTTTTATTATTGTATCAATGACTTATTAAATCATGGGTTTCATGCTTAGGTCATCATTGTATTAGTCAAAGCCCCTATTATGGACTCCTAGGATTGATATTGAGTCAATAGAGTCATTGTACGTTTAAAGAGACCCTTCTTGGGCTTTTGAATCATGTAAAAAGGTTTATTATTGAGTCAAATCTGATTTATGTAACCTCCACGCCAAGTCTGCCTAAGGGACACCAATTCTACCTCACATGAAACCTATAAATAGAAGGAGATCGAATTCATTTGGAGCATCTCTTCTAAAGAAAGTTCGATATCTCTAGTGAAGCTGGGAAAAGTGCGAAGTGGGTCAAGGAAGTCAAAGGAAGTGCAAGTTGGGTCAAGGCTAAGGAGAAGGAAGAAATTGAAGTTTTGGTGCTACTCTCTCTCTATTTTGTGCCCTAGTTTGGGAGATCAAATTCTTCCAAGTGTTGCTACTGCCAATTGTTACTTGATGTCATAAGTTCTTGGGGTAGAAGTGCTACTGCAAAGGGGTCGAAGATCTAGAAGGGATGAGTTGGTGTGGAGGGAAGCTTTGGTCTGTGTCTAGGGTGAAGAATCTCAAAGAAAACTATTGAAGGAAGAGATTTTTTTACTGGGTTTTCCCCTTGAGAGGGGTTTTTCCCTGGCATAGTGCCTACATCTTGTGTCTTGTGTTTTTGTGATCTTACTACACACATAATATGGTAATTTCTTGATGAAAGTGAAGACAATAAAGAAGTAAAAGAAACCAACATAACTCACAAGTAATTATCAAGTAAGAGTAATCAAACCCTAATCTACTTGCATTGATTTCTCAACATGGTTTCACAACTAAGGTCAAGAAATATTGAAGATCACTTTTTTGGCTCAAAAGGAATGAAAAGGGATTATCCCTCTTTGATAAAATATATGAGAATGGGTATCAACAATGCTGGAAGATAGATCAAGAAGACCATCCGCTACTTATTCAACAAGGTCAAAAGTCAAGGGTTCTTGGCTTCTCTGACATGTTCTCTTAGTGATGACAATGCATGGATCATTGATAGTGGAGCATTAAGGAACATGACAGGAGAAAGTTAAAAAACCATACACTATCAAAGGAGCCATCTTCTCATGCAGTGGAATTGGGTGACAACAAAAGCTATGATGTTAGATGCCTGGGATGAACATCGTTGAAGCTAGAAAATGGATCAAAGTTGCAAGTTCCGAGTTTGAAAAATAATTTGATTTCTATTTATTGTTTATAAGATAAAGGGGATAGAATTTCTTTTTTGATAGAAAAGTATCAGTTTGGGGAAAAGACTCTATAATTGATAAAGCTAGGGTTATTGGAGTTCGTGAAGGAAGTCTTTATAGAGTTATTACACCACCTCTTCAAGCTTTGGTTCACATGGAGATTAATCCCATTGAGCTATGGCATAGGAGGTATGGTCATCTACATTACAAGGTCATCCCTACTCTTAATCAATTGGTTCATGGCATTCCCAATATGAAGTTAGATCATGAAGGTGTGTGCAAGGGATTCTCTTTGGGGAAACATACAAGAAAGCCATTTTTGAATAGTGAAACTAGGCGTAAATAAATATTAGACCTCATTCATTCTAATGTGTATGGGCTAGTGTTTGAAAAATCACTTGGAGGTTATCTCTACTATGTGACATTCATTGATGACCATTCTAGAAAGACATGGATCTACCTTCTCAAAACAAAAGATGAAGTATTCTAAAAGTTCAAAGAGTTTAGATATGAAGAGGAAACCCTAACCAAAAGAAAGATAAAAACTCTAAGGTCCAAAAATGGTGGGGAATACACTTCTAAGGAATTGATTGCATATTGTAAGGAAGAAAAAATTAAGAGGAAGCTCATTGTTCCCTATTATCCCAAATAAAATGGAGTGGCTGAAAGGAAGAATAGGTCAATTGAAGAAGGCATTTGAACAATGCTCCTTGATCAAGACCTACCAAAATTATTATGGGGAGAAGCAACAACGAAAACTGTGTACATTCAAAATAAAATTCTTCATAGAAGTATTAATAATATAACAACCGAAGAAGTATTCACAGGAAAGAAACCTAGTGTGGATCACCTTTGAATCTTTGGAAGTCCAAAATACATCCATGTTCCAAAGGACAAGTGAAAGAAGTTGGATTCCATAAGTATCAAGGGAATATTCATTGGATATAGTCTCTCCTCAAAATCATATAGAGTCTACATTAAGGAATGAAGACATATTGAAGTAAGCAGGGACGTCATATTCGATGAAAATCAAGCCTACAAGAAATCAAAGGATATTCCTATTGATTCCGATGATGAAGCAGTTCCAATATTTGAAGAAGAATAAGATCATTATGAAAATCCTACTACAAATCAAGAAGAAGAAGAAGGACTAAATGAGCCTATTCAATATGTGGTCAAACCAACCACAAGAAAAAGGCAAAATTGGTTAAAAGCTACATAAAAAGATGTTGAAGGACCTGAAGCTGTGAAAGGAACCTTTAGGGAAAGTAAAAGATCGAAGAGATATTTGATTATGTTGCATATATGATGAAGTTAATTGAAGACAAACCATCTACATTCAAGGAATATTCTCATCAAGAGGTTTGGAAGAAAGCGATGCAAGAAGAATATCAATTCATTATGAAGAATGGGGTTTGGGAAATCATTCCTAGACCTAGTGACAAATCGGTTGTCACCTCCAAATGGATCTATAAGATCAAACATGTTGTTGATGGAAGTATAGACAAGTACAAAGCTAGATTTGTTGCAAGGGGGTTCTCTAAAAAAGAAGGCATTTATTATGAAGAAACCTTTGACCCCACAACAAGGTACACTACCATTAGATATTTGGTTTCATTGGCTGCTACAATGGGTTGTAATGTCCATCAAATGGATGTGAAGGCTGCATCTCTAAATGGACCATTGATGAGGAAGTGTATATTGAACAATCTGAAGGATCTGAAGCGAATAGTAGGGACTCTCATGTTTGTAGACTGAAGAAGGCCCTATATGGTTTGAAGCAAGCACCTAGGGCATGGTATGCAAGAATTGATGCATATCTCCTTAGAATTGGGTTCGTAAAGAGTTATGTTGATCCTAATCTATACATCAAGGTTGTGAATAATGAGCTCGTTATTATTCTACTATATGTGGATGATCTATTCATCACAGGCGTGGAGCAAACAATTCAAGAATGCAAGAAGATGTTGGCAAATGAATTTGAGATGAAGGATCTAGGACTAATGCACTACTACCTGGGTCTAGAAGTATGGTAGAAACCCAGGGAGATATATTTGGGGCAAGGAAAGTACATCATCAAGTTGTTGTAGAAGTTTGGGATGATGGATTCCAAGCCTATGGCTACTCCTATGATAACCAATATCAATAAGTTGAGGGGCTCTGACTCAAGTCTCGTGGATCCTACCTCCTATCATTAGTTGGTGGGTTTCCTAATGTATCTAGTAAATACTAGGCCAAATATATGTTTTGGAGTAAACATTATTAGCTAGTTTCAGTTTGAGCCTTGTCATGATCACTAGATAGTTGCTAAACACATATTGAGGTATCTTCATGGCACTATACATCACTGCCTAAAGTACGATAATAAGGAATTCAAGCTAATTGTCTTCATAGATCTGATTCGGGTGGTAGTGAGACCGATGGAGGGAGCACTACCAGAGGATGTTTTAGTGTGGGAGTTATTATGATCTCATGGATGAGTAGAAAGCAAGAGCATGTTACTTTAAGTAGTGCCAAGGAAAAATATGTGGCTACATGTGAAGTAAGGAGGCTTATGACAGATTTTTTCGAGAAGCACTTGGGTCCTACTGTGATTAATTGTGATAATCAAAGTTGTATTAAAATGTATGGATGTCCCGTGTTTCATGCTAGAATGAAGCATATCAACAACATGTTCCACTTTATTAGGAACTTGATGCAGAATGGGATCGTGAAGTTGGAGTATATCTCGACAGATGAATAAGTAGCAGACATACTAACAAAATCTCTTCCTAATAAGAAGTTTGAATATCTAAGAAACATGCCTGATTTGGTAGATATTGTTGATTGTATTGATGATGAGAGGTTGGAAGAGATTTGTTGAGGCTTTGCGAGTGAAGCATTGCCTGGAAGGATATCTGGCCAACACTTTATGTTGATGCCTAGGTCCCAAAGTAGAGAGGCTGGCGTTGGTCGTAGAGATTTGACCTTGGATACACACCTAGGTCCCTGGGTTGGTGGTTAGAAAGTAAGCCTGATGGTACCTAGAGAGGCTGAAAGCTTGAGTCCACCTTAGTCCCACTTGGATAGATTTCCCTGTTCAGGAATCTCGTCCATGGCATTGCAGTGCCTAAACTGTTGAGAAACCAATGGATAGATTTCCCTGGTCAGGAATCTAGTCCATGGAATTGTGGTGCCTAAACTCTTCATTTTTCATATAGTTTGAGATCTTCCATTATATTTGTATAGTATGAATAGCTCTCTAGTTAAGAGGTTGTGCTGGAAAATGTAACTAGTTTCGGTCTTCATTAATGTATTTGAGTCATCATGTAATGTACTTGTCAAAAGAATAAAGAAAATAATTTTTATTATTCTATCAATGACTTATTAAAGAATGGGTTTCATGCTTGGTTCATCATTATATTAGTCAAAGTCCCCATTGTGGACTCCTAGGATTAATATTGAGTCAATAGAGTCATTGTACATTTAAAGAGACGCTTCTTGGGATTTGGAATCATGTAAAAAGGATTATTGAGTCAATTATGATTTATGTAACCTCCACACTAAGTTGGCCTAAAGGACACTAATTCAACCTCACATGAAGCCTATAAATAGAAGGAGATCAAATTCATTTGGAGAATCTATTCTAAAGCAAGTTCAATGTCTCTAGTGAAGATGGGAAAAGTGTGAAGTGGATCAAGGAATTCAAAGGAAGTGTGAGTTGGGTCAAGGCTAAGGAGAAGGAAGAAATCAAAGTTTTGGTGCTACTCTCTCTCCATTTCATGCCCTATTTTGGGAGATCAAAGTATTCCAAGTGTTGTTGCTTCCAGGAACTGCTTGATGTTGTAAGTTGCTGCATAGTCGAAGTTGCTTGGGTGGGAGTGTTGCTGCAAAGGGGTCGTAGATCTGGAAGGGATCATTTGGTGTGGAGGGAAGGTTTGGTCTATGTCTAGGGTGAAGAGTCTGAGAGAAAACTATTGAAGGAAGAGAATTTTTTACTGGGTTTTCCCCTCGAGAGGGGTTTTTCCCTAGCATAGTGTCTACATCTTGTGTCTTGTGTTTTTGTGATATTCATACACACATGATATGGTAATTGCTTAATGAAAGATAAGATAATAAAGAAGTAAAAGAAGCAAATGTAACTCACAAGTAATTATCAAGTAAGAGGAATCAAACCCTAATATACTTGCATTGATTTCTCAATAGGTAAGTCGATATCAAGTTCTGTCGATTCTTCCCTTGTCTCCAATCAAGATAGATGGTTGGGTTTGACATTCTTTTTCCCAGGTCGGACTACCACTACAAATTCAAACTCGTGGAATAATAGTAGCCATCAATAGATTCAAACCTAATGTATTGGTTTATTGATGAGATACCTTAAAGCTTGATGATCTATAAAAAGTATGAAATGGTTGTCTAGAAGGTCGTGGATAAATTTTTGTAGAGCAAAGATCATGGTGAGTTATTCTTATTTTGTTGTCAAATAATTTCGCTTTATTTAATTTTCAACTAGCGTAGACATTCAGATGGTCTATGAAATCACTATCAAGTTTTTGTAGTATGACCATGCCACATTAGATGTGTTGACATGTACAAGGAACTTCTTTGACCAATTGCTGAATTTTAATATAGAATCTTTGGCCAACTTCCTTTTGAGTAGATGGAAAGACTCGTCACATTCCTTAGTCCAAGTTTATGGAACACCCTTCTTTAATATTTCATCAATCATGAAATTTATATCGAAGTAATGTTGAATGACCTTCTTATAATATCCAGTATGCCCCATAAAAAATTTAATATGCTTTTGGCTCACTAGGGTTTTTAAGTCGAAAATCACTTAATTTTTTTCCATATTTACTTTGATCTCATCTTTAGATACTACATTTCCCTAACAATATTCCTATCGATGTAGAAAAAATAGTACATTTCTTGATATTGAGAGATAATTGGATGTGTATACATATTTCTAGCATGAGTCTTAACCATTGGAAATGATCCTTTACCAATGTATATACAGTCTAATCATCAAAATAGAATTCCATAGTTTTGTAGATGTATCCTTGAAATGCTTTGAATACTATTCTAGAAAAAATGTTGGTGTGTTTTTCAAATCGAAAGGCATTGCTCTATATGCAAAAGAGCCAAATTCTATAATAAATGTATTTTTTCCCCGATGTTCTTTTGTAATGGGTACTTGATTGTACCCTAAAAATCCGTTTGTAAATTAATAACATTCATGCCCTACCACCTCATTTATAATCTTGTCAGCGAATGAAGTCGAAAACGGTTATTGTCGATTTATTTATACCACAAAAATAAACACAAATTCTTAATTTAGTCAGGTCATGTTTTTTAGGTTGCACGACCATGGGACTTGCCCATTTTGATTTTTCAATAGGATAGAATAGATGATGTCTATAGCCATAATCCCTTCTATTTATTTTTAAACAATAAAATTATATTTGTGATCTAATTTGTATGGTCTCTTCTTTATGGGCTTATCTCCTTGAATGAGGCTAATTTTTATCTCCCCTATTTCTTTTACAAGTCCTTTTAGATATTTGTAATCGCAAGAAAATATAGATTGATAGTGTTTAAGTAAGTTTATAAATTATGTGGCTTGCATATCCAACCAATTGTTGCCAAGTCGAGCTATTTTCGGTCGATATCCATTTGAAATATCGACTTCTTTAATTTTGATTTCCACATCCATCTAATGAGGACCCTTCAACTTGTCAATCTCGTGTGTTAAGAAATCACGTGTAGTGAAGTATAACACCTATTTTTTGTTCTTCATAATTAGTTGTGAATGTTAGATGCCTTCTTATTACTTCTTATGTGTTCTTCATCAGGAAATTATACAAATGTTCAATATTTTAGGAAAATAAAGAGATGATAGAGACACAAAAGACACCAAAATTAGGTTGCTAGATAGGGAAAAACCCATTAGGGGAAAGCATAGCAATCCTTCTCTTCTAGAATCATAGCAAAGTGAGAGATATCCAAGACCAGGACCAAGATCAAATTGCCACCAAGATATCAAGTTTAACCCTCCTCCAAGTCACCTCCAAAGTCAAAGTCAACGATGGTCAAACTGTTCCAAATCTAGTCAACCTTCTGAAATTTGAACTTGCAATGAGAGGGGTCAAAAATTGGTCTATAGCTAATTCAGAAATCTTAGGATTTTTCACAGAAATTCCTCTACATGTGCGAGCTGGTAGATTATCATTATATTGACTTGCCTCTTCTCTTTCCTTTATCTTAGTCTACTTCTCCTTCATTAAGTGTAGAAGATACTGGATATGATGATGAGTGAATGTACGCCAAAAGGTTAGAACTTGTCTCTTATATATAGCTATCCAGGAGGGTCGAATGGGTGTCTCTTTGCAGGGCCAGGCCGACTTGGTAATCTTGTGGACTTATGACTCAACATAAAAAATTCAAATTCATTTCTTTACAATGTCCAAAAGGGACATGACTCAAATAATTTTTCTTTCGACTCATAATAAATTCTTTTTGAATATTTTTTACTATAACCTTGAAGAACATTCTTTGACAAAAATTATAATATAATAAATACATCAATGGTAAGTTTACATCATGAAGACTGAACCTAGTTACAACTTCAACACTCCCTCTTAACTAGGGAGGTATTCATAATGACTCAAAAGGATATTCTCAATTTTAAATATTCATATAAGAAAGGATCCAGATTGATATGCATCAATGATGATAACGTTATCATAACCAACATTGTTAAAATACCAAGGCCTTTACAAGTAAGCTCTACCTCTCCACTAGATCAGAGCACAATGTTGGGAGGCATTCAATAGGACATTGTCACCTCTTGATGCAAATAATCCACATAGGTTCACAAAAATATGTCCTCAGGACCATTTCCTAAACCATTGTCACAGTACTTGACACAAGGAAATATCGGTCCCTTGGATCATTCTTATACCAAATCAATGTACTTGACTTACAATTTTTAGTCCTGGTCACAGTACAGATCTCAAGAATATTGGTCCCTTATGATTTTCCAATCCACCATGCTCCCTACCCATGTTCATGTACTAGACTTATCAATGTTAGTCTTGGCCAGAGTACATGACACATGGAGAACAAAGGTGTCCATCCTCACTCCCTCTCAAACAAGGAGGAAATATCCACAAGCCAAATTTTGTCTCAAAAATACTTATCCTTTACCTTAGTAAGGGACTTCATCAATGTATTGGCTACCTATTCGTCAATGGAGATATATTGTAGCTTCACGAATCCATTATACATCATGTGACGAAGCATAATGTGCTTTGACCTTCCTAGTTCTTTGACAATCTTGATATAGCTTTGATCAATACAAGGTATCATAATCAAATTCATCATGTCATAAGATAATCGATCAAGCCCTTTATGGAGCCAAACTACTTCGCAACTGATTGTATGATATTCCACATCTTTTTCCTTCATAGTGCAATAGAGTCCTGCTTCATGCCTTATCAAGAAATCATACTAAATCCCAAGTAGAACCAAACATCAATAGTATCTTTACTCATCATCAACATTGTCAACCCAATTAACATGCCCATGAATCAAATGTATCATGGAACCAATCAACTACACGTACAAGGATGGATCAACAATATTAGAACTCTCTAACTTCTGCAAGATGGTGTTACCATAGGTATATAATCTGTCTTATGGAGGATCCCGGTCACAAGCTTCTCTTGGTTTTCTTCAAGTAGTATTGTATCCAACCAAGATATGTCAAAATTTTCTTTTAGCTCACTCTTTCCAGCTGAGGAAGTGAACTTCTTCCTTTTTATTGGGAGAATCTTCTCAAGTATTTCTTCCATGCTTCCATCTAATGTTAACTGTTGACTTCTTTGATGCAAACTTCAAACTACTTTCTCCTTCTACATTTATGTCTTCTGTGATTCAGGAAAGTCTTCGTGCTTTGCTACGTTCTTCAAATTCTTTCATCTATTTCCAGAGCTTATGAAACTCTTGTCATTGACGTGCAAATTCTATTAGAAAGTTATGCAATAACAAATATCATTAAGCAAAGTGCAAAAACAAAATAGAAATAGTAGCAACCAAAGAAAGGAGATGTCGAGTATTTATATTTATGAGGAAAGTAGGCTCCCTCTTAATCTTGGAACTTTTCACTAACCTTGTCCTCACATTAGTATGATGTAAATTCTGTCATTCTGAAGAGTTAGTTCTTCTTCTTACAAAGGAAACGATTACTTCTAGGGTCTGTTTTCCTAGGGTTTTTTAATTCAAGCCTTTGCTAGGGTTTAGAAACCATAGATACATCAATATCCAAAGTCTTCAAGACTTGCCAGTCTTTAAAAATTTCAAATTCTACAAGTATACTAATGAGTTAATTGCAAACCCTAGAAATTCTATTGACAAGCCTTCTATACATGAGATGGGGTACATTTCATTCCTTGGTCTTAAAAATCTAGTCTTCATATGTAAGGAAAGGATATGAATGCTAACATATCTATTATATCACGATCTCTAATATATCTATAAAATGCCTTTCATAATACATCACTATCTTTCAAATAAGCATAAGGTCATTAGCTTACTCTTAATGTTCATTTTTAGATGTGATTACACCATGACCTAGAATACTTAGCATTAGATGCAATATAATTGACATAGGTCATTGGTTGCAAATGAACAAAATTGTACGTACCTCTTCAACCTTACTTGTCCATCCTTATAGAGATACGGTCCTTTTGTACTTTTATTTAGTTGATATATATCATCTTCCTTCCATAGAGGTACCTCATACCTTCAATCATCGAACCACAAAGATTTATTTGTGATGCTTTGCAATACCCTTTGTCTTGGTTCACATTATTCACACATACATTTTCTATAGAGGAGGCTTAGTCTCTACAAAATATTTATACCCTTTTAATTAAACCTTTCAAACTTCATTTTAATAGGGAAGTATCAGATAGGCTGACTTTATTGGTGTTATTCATCCTTGTTTTATGTATACACATGGAGTCGCAATATCATGGCTATTTCACAGACTTGTGCCACAGTGATGAGATCAGTGTAGGTTATATTTCCATATACCCCATATAAATTCAGATTCCTTATCACATTCCTTCTTATAAGGAGATATAACATTGTTTCTTAATTTGTATATATCTTTAGGCTTTGCATTATTCTCAATGCTAAAGTGTTACAGGTAACTTGTTCCACAGAAATGTAATGCCTTAGGATTTTGTACTAGAATTTGATGTTTCATACTTCACACTATTTCTATGCCTAAAAAATATACTTCATATTTTTACATACCCTAGAAATATACCTCGCATTGTTCCATGCTTCAAAGATTCCACTAAGATATCAATTCAGATTTTGATGTCTTTCTCCACCTTCAGACTTTGTACCTTTATGTCCCAGACCTTTACTTCTGATTAGCCTCCCAAATTTCCTTGAGAAGGTAGCCTTGTCTTCTATTTCATATGAGATGTGTGTGGGTTGGTGAGATCCAATTGAGAGATGCGATAGTACTATATATATAGTCTTTTATCACAAGCAAATGGATGCTTCTCCATATGGTTCCAAAGTGATTAATTCTACAATAATTCGTATTTCAAGAAATTCAGATTCCTGCCTTGAATCTATCACAAAGATATTATAACTTCAAACTTGTTACCTTGATTCCACAAGGATACTTGAATTAGCTCAGTGCTTAAAGATGAGGAGGCTTGGTCTTCCATAGAAATTGATATTATTTGTAACAGCCCTGGTTAAAAATCCATGTAAAAATATATAAGGCCACGGTGATGGGACACACATTCCAAGATGAATGGTGGGGGAAACATCCTAATGGGTGTTGATTCGATTTATTATGGCTTAGAAAATTGGCAAAGGCAATGGCTAAGGCTCTGGAAAGGAAAAATAGTACTTTTGACACATTTATTTATGAAAATAAAGGAAATTAGGAGAAAAGGAAGGTGAAAGGTCACATGTTGCATGTCAGGAGGAAATTGAAGGAAAATAAAGGAAAATGAAGAAAATAGAGGCTCATTAATAAAAAGGCTTCTGAGGATAAGTGGGCAGGACTTGGTCAATTTAGTTTTAGAGCTCTCTCATTATTCTCTCTCTCTCTCTCATACTCTTGGAGACTTGGAGTTTTCTTGGAGCACTCTTGGAGGGTGTGGCATATTTGGATTTTTGGAGCAAGAAGGAAAAGGAAGAGAAGGAAAGCGCAAGAGGGCATCAGGATCAACATCTACAACAATTTTTCTTGTAGGTACTGAGTTGCATGTATGTTTTCCTCACTAGTTTTGGCATGCATGGCACATGCATGTGGTTTCTTGGTTATTATCTGCCACTGGCGTGGAGGATTGCCTGGATTGATAGTGGATTTGCCTAGCCTTGCCATTTCCTGGATAGCCATGGTGATTGTGGGTTTACTTTCAATGCTTGTTTTGGTTGGTTCTCATGTTTCCTTTTCCTTGGGTTGAGTTATTAGTTCATGGAAGCCTTGGTTGGACAAATGATATGGAACCCCTACAATGGCTTGGGTTGAGTTACTAGTCCTGGAAGCCTTGGTTGGACAAAATCTCTGGAAGCCCTTGGTGGATTGAGTTACTAGTCGTGAAAGCCCTAGTTGGACAAATTCTCTAGAAGCCCAGAAAATGTTGTGGGTTGAGTTGCTAGTCTTGGAAGCCTTGGTTGGACAAACGCTCTGGAGCCCGGCAACAACCGTGGGTTGGGTTACTAGTCCTGGGAGCTAGGTTGGAACAAACACTCTAGATCTCTAGAAGGTTGGGATAGAGACCGACCAGATGATGGTTTTGGTGATGTCTGATTGTGAGGTGGAATCACTATTTGATGGGTTGAGGTGGATGGCCTCTAGAAGCCTTGGATGGTTTTTGATTGTTGTGTTCAATGATATCCCCATTCATGCTTGGAATATGGCACAAGGGTGAATGACTGAAGAGAGATTTGGCTCAGCCATTCTTACGGTCAGGTGGAACATGGAAGTACCATCCAGGGTTTGGATTTTGCATCATTAATGAAAGGTTATTTCTCCTGATATTTCTATGAGTATTGTGATGGATTATATGTGGTGTATATGGCTATGGTTTCATTGATATTTATGTTCCTATTATGCTGGTGATGTATATGTTTTATGACAACAACTATGTATGGCTCTCATCATGTGTTTATTAGTAAATGAATGAACAATGTATCTATGACCTAATGGATGGAATGACAGTTAAAGTGATAAGTAAACAATGCTTCATGGAGAATCTCATATAAGTATGAGACCCCTATGCTCATATCTGTTATTTACACATGTAGGTTGCATATTTACTAAGTGTTTGACAAAATGTCTGTCATGGTTAGGCTTGGTTAGGTCAAGCCCTTGATCAAGTTTTATGTTAGAGGTTTTTCCTTGGTATCATTTATTGTCTTGGAAAGTCTCGTCAAGTTCTAGGCATTGGTTTGGAGACTAACCTTGAAAAAGTGGCTTAAATCTCACAGTCTTTGGCACAGAACTAGCTGAAAAAGACTACAATCTCTCCTTTGCGAGCATTGTGGGAGCGACTCTAGGGTTCCAGTTGCATGCATACCTTGTCATGGGAGTGACTATAGGGTTCCAGTCGCATGCATGCCTTGTCATGGGAGTGATGCATGCCTTATCATGGGAGCGAATTTGGGTTTAATTCATTGAAATGTTAGGTTAACTCAGGCGTTGGGCACCTAGAGTGGTGGATTAGCTCCTGGGGGTCCCGAATCACCCGAGGGATGTCTGTATGGTGTGTTTTTGTTAGTTCCACTTCCTTAACATGACTTAGGAGGTTGAATCATATCATAGTGGCCTCTCATCGCATGTTTACCCCGGCTGACCGGTTGCTTGGATAGATGTGGGAGGAGGGTGTTACAAAGTGGTATCAGAGCGTGGTTGCGCTCTCCTTGGGCTGTGTGTTGATCATGCTTTCATGTTGGTTGCATGTGTGTTCCTTATGCATGTATTCCATGTGCTTGTTGCATTTGCATGGTGTTGATCATGGTTGTCGTGATGTCGCCATGTGAAGGTTGAAGGTGTTGTCGTGGAGTATGTCTTCATGTGTGTATGGTTGTATAGGCATCGTTATGCACATTAGTGTTCACATATTCTCAAGTGCACGTGAAGTGGTTGTTGTTGTCATGCATGAGGTCATGCTTTGTGTAGTTTATATGGTCATGCATTGATGACTGGACTCTGGCTAGAATGGTGTGTATATGGTTTTGCACTCATGTGTTATATGTCTATATGTAGTTGTTATGCATGTATAGTCTTGGTTATAGTTATGCATGAATAGTAGGTCAAAAATGCATTGTGAAGTCATTGTATGCAATTTAGGTCATCATGATGCTATTGGTTGTTATGATGCTAATGTGTTGGCTGAGATAGAGCAGGAGATGCAAATCATCATAATGAGGTTGCAGCATTAGACTTTGGGATAAGAGCAGATCATCATACATGTTTGCATGTTGGGCATGCAGGTAAGTAAGTTAAGGATTGTTATATGCATTAGGTTCATATACATTAGATTTATGTACATGTATTTTTATGTTATGGTTACATACATGATAGATGCTAGTTGATTAATATAGTTATATGCACATGTGTCAGATAGTCATGAATGATAGTAACTTGTAGCTGTATGCATTTGTTGTTTTATATAGATAACCTGATGATTATGTTATATGTTGTTGATGAGCATGATATGTTAACTTGTTGTTGTTATATGATAGTTAGCTTGATGATTAGGGTTATTACATTTAAAATATTGATGTTGTATGTATCACGCTAAGTTGGATTGGTCTATGCTAATGGTTAGGGTTATGAAATTCAGGTATGAGTTAATATGTTGTGATATTATGTCATAATAATCTAGACTAATTATGCAGATGTGATTAGTATGTATGAATGATAATTGTTTATGAGTTTTAGTGACTATTATGGATATCATGATCTTGTTTTTGTTTGAGTTGATGTGTTGTAAAGTTATATCGTGCTAACTAGATTGATTGTGCAAACAGGATTGCCTCCTCTGATATACATTAAGGTATGAACTTTCTTATGTCGTATATTTGGTGTTTGATTGTTTGATTATGTTATCTATTTGGTGTTCGAGTGTTTAGCATCTAGTTGATCTACTTAACATGGTATGTTTGCAAGCTGGTTGAATGTTTGATGAATTTCATAATATGAGTATGTGTTTAATGATCTTGCTTTAATATGGTTGTTCTAATACATATGTGTTGAGAGAGTTGATATGTACTTGAGTATAGTAGGTGATACTTGTAGAATTATGTCTAAGGACTATGAGTTGACTATGGATTATGACATGATTATTAGTCTTGGTAAAGGTTGATTTCAAATTGATATATATATATGATTGTCTTGATATTTGGAACGTTTGGTTGACATGTGCGAAGAGTTGCAAGAAACATGCTTGGTATTAACGTGACAAAGTAATAGTTGATGTGTTTACATAACTAACAGTTGGATGATGTGACAACGCATAGTAAGCCTCTATTGCAACAAGGTAAAAAGGTAAAAGAAAGGAATTGGACAAGAATTCCTTTGGATATGTTTGGAAACCCTAATTCCAAATGAATGAGTGCCTTTCATATAGGAAGTCTTCTTAACCTTGATTTTGTCTAACATTATTGATGAGGTGCTCAGTATTTAGCTAAAAAATTAGAATTCTCAAAATCACTCGAAACCTGAATGACCACGTCCGTCTCAGTGATATTATCCCAACGCAACTCGTTTCACTCAAAATCGAGCTCGTATGAGGAAGATATCACGTTTTGTCCGCTTTTCCAAACAAAGGAATTTTTGAA
Organism: Pinus taeda; assembly: GCA_000404065.3. NCBI lineage: Eukaryota > Viridiplantae > Streptophyta > Pinopsida > Pinales > Pinaceae > Pinus > Pinus taeda. The sequence continues at coordinate 158,828 of APFE030211521.1, forward strand.
AAAAATGGTACAATCACTGCACAGTCAACAGTCTATACTGCTGACGTGGCAGGTGACTGGGTAGGTCAACAGGATGGTCAAGGGCCAGTAAGGTTTCTCCAAGTGTCATATCGTGGTTGGTTGACAGGTTGATGATTTGGCTTGTTCTCATTGGATGGAGGTGGATCAATGAGGACAAGACATGTGGAAAGCCCAGAAGCCGCCACGTGTCCCTCCCCATAGGTCGGACTCATCTGCGCACTTCAACAAAAGCTATGGGCAGGTCAGTGGATTCGAACCTGCGACCTCACCTATATAAACTCTGTGTCTTATCGTTCTACCGCAATGGTGTTTCTTAACAGTCTATGGTTTTCGTACATATTTAAAGTTTAACACTTTGCGGTTTTGGGGGAGGAGGGAGCCAGCCCACGGGCCAGCCCCCTCCCATGTGATCTCTCCACTTAACTGCCAACCAGTAGTTAGTAGAACCGGTTGCCAACATAACCGTGGCATTTACCACCACCATATGTCAACTACCACGAAGACTGGAGGGTTAACAGTTAGCAGAACCGTGCAATTAGCGCTAATCAGATTACACTTAATTAATCCGAGTTTATCCGATAGTTAATGTGTAGTTAGCTTGGCGACACTTTTGGCGGACGGAAAAATTCAAGGATTTCTCCAAAATTAGCTGGACTAATTGGAGTTCCTCCAGTTTTAGTGGAGTTTTACTAGGAGAAATTGATTTTGCCATAACTTTTGCAAAAATCGACCAAATTGGGATCATGAAAAGGCATTCCTAGATGATTTTGATGTTCTGAGCACATTGAAGTAGGTTTTAGGAGAAGTAGAGCAGTATATAAATAGAGATGGATGGGTTTTCTACAACATTTTCATTTGGTTATCAAGTACAAAAGGGAATCTACAATAAGGTAGTTGATATGCTTTCTAGGCCTATTGTAAATTCATCTATTATACTCAAGCAGAATTTTGTTTTACATGAAAGTTACATTGATAAATATGCATATGATAATGACTTTCAAGATGTGTATGCAAGCTTGAGGCAAGGAAACCAAATTTAAGAGTTAGATTACCATGTACATAACAATTTTTTGTATCACTTGGTAAGTTATGTATTCCACAGGGAGAAAGAAATAGTATCATAAGGGAGGCACACACTTCATTGATTGCTGGACACTTTAGTGTAGGTAAGACAATAACAAATCTCCAAAGGTATTGTTATTGGACACACATGTTTGATAATGTATCTCCTTTCATTAGAGGATGTTCTTTGTGTGAAACAAGTAAGCATATCAATAGGAAACTAGGATTGTATACTCCATTTCCGGTACCTTCACATCCATGGGAGAGTATCTAAATGGATTTTGTAGGAGGTCTTCCATTGTCAAGAAAAGGTCATGATTACTTGTATGTAGTTGTAGACAGGTTCAACAAGATGTGTATTCTAACACCATGTAAAAAGCAAATTAGAGTTGAACAAACAACTCATCTTTTCTTTCAAAGTATTTGGGTTCATTTTGGTCTTCATACTTCCATTGTAAGTGATCGAGATTCTCGATTTGTTGGGAATTTTTGGTCAAATTCGTGGGACATGATGGACACTAAGTTGAATAAGAGTACAACCTTTCATCCACAAATAGATGGATAAACCGAGGTGGTCAACGGGAAAATCATTCATCTTCTTAGAGGATATTGCAACAAACATCCCAAGTTGTGGGATGAATAGTTGCATTATATACAACGTGCATACAACAGGGCAAAGCACTCTTCCACAAACACATTGCCATTTGAGGCATCTTTTAAGTACTTGCCAATATCGCCATTGGACTTCATCTTTGAGAAAGATGTTGCCATCGATGGTCATAGTGACATCGATAAAGCAAGGAAGTTTATTGAGAAAATTCAGTTGATACATCATACAGTGCAAGAACAACTTGAAAAAAGTCAAGGCAACTACAAGGTAAGGCATGCCAAACACTGTGTCGATCATAAATTTCAAGTTGGAGATGAAGTTTGGTTATATATTAGCAAATAGAGACTTCAAGGGGAAGGTAAAAATATGAAGCCAATCTGTTATGGTCCTTTTAAAATTCTGGAAAAGATTGGTAACAATGCATTTAAGCTAGATTTGCCTCATATGCAAATATACTACGTTGTTAATGTTGAGAATTTGAGATTGTTTGAGCCTCCTTTGATTGATGATCAAGGAGAGCATGTTTTGCTGCCATCAATAGATGATTTCTCGCTAGAATATCTTGATGAACTTCAACAAGATCTCATACTTGACAGAAGAACCAGAACTTCAAAGAGAGGGAATGTCAAATACCTTCGAGTGGGATTGAAGGGACAAAATCCTTCTAAGGCCAAATGGTTGCAGATCGAGAAGGTGAGGGAGCTATACCCTGACTTGCTGAATAATTGATAGTATCTTTTGGGGTCCAAGAGGCTTCCAGTGGGGAGGAATGATCAGGTGCTCAGAATTTAGCTCAAAAATCAAATTTCTCATAATCGCTTGAAACCTAAACGAACACGTCTATCTCAACAACGATCCCAACGCAACTCATTTCACTCAAAATCGTGCTTGTATGAGGAAGATATCGTGTTTTGTCCGCTTTGCCAAATAGAAGAATTTTGGAAAAAAGGGTACAGTCACTGCACAATCAGTGGTCCGTACTACTGACATGGTAGGCGACTGGGTAGGTGAATGGGATGGTCAAGGGCCAGTAAGGTTTCACCAATTATCATATTGTGGTTGGTCGACGAGTTGATGATTTGGCTTGTTCTCATTAGATGGAGGTGGACCAATAAGGAAGGGACATGTGGCAAGCCCGGAGGCCGCCATGTGTCCCTCCCCAAAGGTCAAACTCATCGGTGTGCTTCAACAAAATTAATGGGAAGGTTGGCAGAGTTGAACCCATGACCTTGCTCGTATAAACTCCATGTCTTACCTTTCTACCGTAATGGTGTTTCTTAAGAGTCTATGGTAACCATACATATTCAAAGTTTAACACTTTGCGGTTTGGGGGGAGGAGGGAGCTAGACTGCATGCCAACCCCCTCCCATGTGATCACTCCACTTAACTGTCAACCAATAGTCAGTAGAAATGGTGGCCAGCATAACTGTGGCATTTACTGCCACCATATGTCCACTACCACGAAGACCAGAGGGTTAACGATTAGCAGAACTGCGCCATTTGCGCTAATCTAGATTATCACTTAACTAATATGAGTTTATATAATAGTTAATGCATAGTTAGCTTGGAGACAGTTCTGGCAAACCAACAAATTCAAGGATTTCTCCAAAATTAGCTAGACTAACTAGAGTTCCTCCAGTTTTAGTGGAGTTTTACTAGGAGAAATTGATTTTGTCATAACTTTTGCAAATTTCGACCAATTTGGGATCAGGAAAAGGCATTCCTAGATGATTTTGATGTTCTGGGAACATTGAAGCATGTTTCAAGAGCAATAGAGCATTGTAAACAAATTAATCTCATGCTATTTTGCTCATGAATTTGACATAAAACTTGACATAAATTAACCCGTTCATTCACAAACGCAATAAAGGAAACCTATGCACATGAAGCAAATGATAAGCATTTGTTTTTAATTCTGAAGTTGAAATTACCACAACAAAACTAACATTCAACAACAGATCAATTATGTGGAGACGTGCTATGTTCATGAGCATGTACTTGACATGTATATTAGCTAGTCCCTAACTACAGGTGGATCTGTTAAAGAAATTGGAGTCCCTTGAGAGATGGCGTGGATGTGTTTAGTTGTAAGCAACATGCTTGGCACAACAAGGTAAGATAAATGGTATATTGTTATATTTATTTATGCATTGATAGTTATGTGTTTATGGTAGTATGACACAGGGGATTGCTTTGCAAAAGACTACCATGAAATATTGAAGAAGGCTTGGGTTGAGATTTCCCTGGGAACCATGGGGATTGAGTCGTGGTGTTTTTTGTCAGTTTTGTGCTTTTGGTCTTTCGTGATTTGTTGTGCTTGATGTTGGAAATAATATTGAGAGGGGGGGTGAATCAATATTATCAAGTCAATTATTTTTCATTTCATACACAGTTTTGTATACGCTACTTGAGTTAGTGAAAACAACGTATATATGCAATTTCAGTTAATGAAACTAGCGTATAAGTTGCAGACTTATGATATAATTTATTCTTTAGATGTGATCATAAATCTGTGTATCAGAACCATATAAACAGTAACTAGGAACAAAAAAATAGAGCAGACAGTCACACACAAGAACACAAGATATAAGGTGGAAACCCAATGTGGGTGAAAACCACCTACTGCAATTTGTCTCTATCTTGTTTCAATTAGAAACTTCTTTTTACAATGTTTCTGTACTGGTGCAGTGTTATGCCAGTACACAGGCTGCAACCTGCAAAAGGCTACAACCTTCTCTCGTTCTCCAGCTTCTCCTGGAAGGGAGCTACAACCCCCTTAGCTCTTGTACTAGTTAAGGTACTAGTACGTAGGTGCTGACCTACAGAAGGCTACAACCTTCTCTTTTCTTCAGGGACCACGTTTCATAAATTTTCAGAATGGATCCATGAATAAAATCAATCAAACATCAAGTATATCTGCATCAACCAATCTTCTTTGTACAACCCAATACTGAATCAAACAATCACTTCTTTGAATGCTGTAACCAGAATAATAACAGTAATCAGACACCAATCCTGAACCCAGAATACTGTATCAATAAACCGAAGTAGCTAAAACATATTTAATGAGACGTACACTACTTCAAGATGAGGAACCTGCGTGCATATGCTTCTGTATAAAGGGAAACATGCGTATACGCCTCTTTGATTTACTAAACCGACGTGTATACGCGCCTTCGCTACGCCGAACCTGCGTACAGATCTATGAAAGACAGTTTTCCCTTTTCAAGTATTCAAGCATTAAGTATACCCAGATTATCAAATTCATAGATCAATTCATGCGTCAAATATAATAGATCAGAATCACACAAAGATACTACTATTCAAGCCTTGAGATTTGACCCATCAATAGAACTTATCCATCTTGTAACGCTGAGGTTCCTCCTTGATACAGATCCAGCTATGCACCATAAACCAATCACCAGTATTCTAGATCTTGATCCTCATAAGATATTCAATCCTTAAGTCAATTCCCTTGCCAAATGATCTCCTTCCCTTTTTATAGTCTTAGGCCTTACTCAAACCATGGTCCAAAACCATTGAGAACCAATACTAGGGACCCAAAACCTTGGTTCAACACTTTGGATGTGATACTAAGGACAAAACCATAGGTTCAAATATGTCGGACTAAATACCATGGACCATGTAGAAATTTTGAATAATTTAACACATATTCAATGGAGATTATCTTGATCATGTACTATTGCGGAAAACATACATACACAATACATAAGCTCCTCTACGTTGATCATCAATATAGTAGCATCAATAACAATAAAACATCAAGAGCATTCACACATTAACAAGTATGTATCCCGGGGAAAGCATCTCGCTAAAAACCCCAACTATCTGTATATTAATGATTGAGTCATGTAACATTACACAGCATAATACTTCTCACAAGTATCTTCACCTCTGTTACACACAATACAACTCAGATCTGATCTCCAAATCTCTTCCACTGCTTGCCTGCCTCCACTGCTCAATACCTGCTCAAGAACTGATGA
>APFE030211526.1:0-17953 GCA_000404065.3 Pinus taeda
AGATTTGGTATGAGATATCTTCCAAGATTTGGGTTCCCTAGTTTCCCCACCATAGCTACGAGGTTCAAATGCTATCATTAAATATTCTTGGAACGTTACAACTTTTCCAGCAAGTGTGCTTTGAAACATTGTTGTTGCTTTTCCATGGTGTTAATGCAAATAAGCACTGCAACTAGTGCCATTATTTAGATTAAGTGCCGAAATCCAGGTGGTCCTGTAATGATGGAGTGATTGTTTTCTAGCTACTAAGGCCATATGCATTTTTATCTCTTGTTGTCCTGAGATATTCAAATTCAGAATAAGAATTGAGGTCTCGTTTCCACTGTAGATTGCAGTCAGTTTCTTGAACATAATATATAGTAGATTATCTTTTACTAATCAACTGTGGATGCGATCCCTCATAGGAAAGGAAATTCAAAGTGACTTTGATTTCACATTGATTTGTCAAAACATCCACACAGGAAAGAAGATTCAAAGTGACACTAATTTCACACTGATTTGTCAAAATGGAGGCAAGAGAAAAGGAAACTTTGTATTCAACAATGCTCTTAATTTCATATGTACATACACAGACATATTAATAGAAAATATTGAAGGGTTGCCTAAGTAATATTTTCCATTCCACTACATTCTTTACAGATTGAAAATAAATAACTCGGAACAATTCATTACACTACTTGTTATTCTTTATTAATCAGTGGTTACGATTTTGATATTGAACTGGCTAAGATTTTTCTTCCTTCTGTGAAATTGTGTGTTCTATAATGCTTCTTTTCCATTCACTATGTATAGCATATAAAGTGTGTCTAATGGAGTAGGAAGATTGGAAAGTCTTGTGATACTTGAACTATGTTACAAGGCAAAAACCCAATGGGGCAACGTAAGTGCATGCCGACAAAGGGGTCACAAATACCAAAGTTGGTATTAGCTAGTGCCTTGAGCTAGAAAATTTCCTTTACCCTTGTATTAACAATGAATCTGGAGAGGATTCTAATATTATCTTTATAACATTTATATCAGTAAAGATTGATGAATAAAATTCATGAGACATGAGCTAGGATGTCCTTGCAAGGTGGTTGTTGATTATTGGAAGCTATGATGGCCATTATGTCAAGCCAGGTGGTCGCACTCCCTTGATCGTGAGCGCAATTGTGATCAAGATGGAAGAATTCATAGTCTAGATTGATTGTTTAGCAGTGATAGTTAGTGGGCTCATTCACAAAAGCTTCTATTTCACTAATCCTTTTTATAGAGTTGTCAGATTCAATTTCCAAAGGTTTTAATTACACTATAAAGTTCTGAGAGAGTTGTGATTCATAGTGTTAAGCATAGCAGCTATGACACTTGAATGAAAACAAGCATAGTAGAGGTATCAGACTCTGTTATAAGCTTACCTACATATTATAAGGGACTTGGTTAGCTTTTTTATAATTTTATAAACAAGTTCCATGTCGTGGAAATGTGAAAAAAAAACAGTGATATTGCCACCATGTGGCTCTTGTCATATATGGTTTTATACTTTTTCAAAAAATTCTCTAAGAGTTCACAATGCTAAGATTCACTAGCCCCGGATGCGGGTGTTATGTGATGCAATAATGGAGGAGGCAGCCTCATTAAATGCCAAGTGGCTGCCAGCTCGAGCCAAGTGGCCCGAAGCCTCGAGAAGGCAGTGATTCGGTCCGGCCAACATTAATGAAGGAGGAGGGAGAATTACCGGGTGCAGGGGTATATCGGTCAGTTGCCTTGGATCAACGATGAGAGGGGTTCGGCGAGAAGGAGAGCGAAGCTCTGTTCGCAGAGAGTTCTGTCTGGTCACTCTGGTAAGTGGGGTGTCGCTAGACTCTGTCAATCCATAACCCTACAAAATAAATATTAACTACCTTCAATAACAGTAATCTCTTACGCTTTTGTCATTGGGGGGTTTTGGCAAGTTGAAACAGAGGAAACCAAGCCTGCTATGTCTTTGGGAGCATAGGGATAGTTTTGCTTGACCCATGAACAAGAACAACACTGATAATAAACCGAGGCATGTTTTGTGTGTGAGGCCTAGTTTTTTTTTTCAGGGTATATATATAGGGTAAGTAATGAATTTTTCTCATTTACCCCACGGGAGAGTGACTTCCCGTCATCAAACTTGCAATGATAAAAGAATCTATAAACATGGCAGAACATGGCGGGCTTGAAGTGGACGAGTTATAAAATGGTGGTGTGTAATAATGTAATAAACAGGGAGTTACAATTCCAATCCTGATCAAGATCAAATCAAAATCAAATTGACATCAGAAAGAGGCAGGGAAATTCGCGAATTAGGTATGAATACCTGTAGAACTTGAACAGCTGGAAATCGAGCAGTGAAGTTGTCGATGACGTCTTTGCCAAGAGGAGCTCCACCGCAGCTTATCGATCTTAGCGAAGTCAAAACGTACTTGGCAACGAGAGGAGACTTACTTAAAGCGACGAGAATGGGTGGAGAAGCGGGCACGGAGTTCACTCTGTACTTCTGTATGGCCGAAAGCATTTCAGCCAAATCAAATTTGGGCATGAATACCATGGTACTCCCAGCTGCAATGCAAGCAAGTGTATAGAAAAACCCAAAAACATGAAACAGCGGGATGAAGCATAAACATATATTCTCGCCTCCTTCCACATCGTCACGACCGCTCAGAACTCCTGATATCATGGCAATGAGATTTCTATGCGTGGAGATGACTCCCTTGCTCTTGCCCGTTGTCCCCGACGAGTAGAGAAGCGTGGCAGTGTCCTCCTGCTTGATGTCCACTGAAGGGAAGCCGCCAATATCGGACTGCAAGAGGAGGTTTAAAGTAGAAATGTAGCCCGAGTCCAAGCCTTCCTCTGTGTTTCCCTCTATGAGAATGAATGGCAATCCGGTTGTACGGACCTTTTCGATCACATTTGGTGGTGCGAAGACCATTACCGGTTTCGAATCCTCTGCCTGCTTCTTAATCTCGGCCTCTGTGCTGAGCGGATTGGCGGTTGTCAGGATTGCTCCGATGGAGAGAATGGCGAGGTAAATGCATGGAAGGGCGATGGTATTGGGGGATATGACCAGTACCACGTCGCCTTTTCGAATCCCCAGGCCATGCAGTCCAGCAGCGAGTGCTCTAACATTTTGGCGGAGAGCAGGATAAGAGAGCGAGAGGCCACTGGGGGCATCGATGGATGCGACCTGCTGCGTATGGTGGTGATGGGAAAAAATATAGTTGGTGACATCCAAGTGTTGAGTGGGTGGAGGAAGATGGATGGGATCTCTTTTGCTGTAATAAATTCCATTGTCTCTGCAATAGCCGCTCTTTGGATCGATAATCGGTCGTTCCTGCTCCGCTGCCATTGTGGGGTTCGTAAGAGGGATTGTCGGGCCTGTGCAAGGATTTTCTAATTTGTTACTCAATTTTGTGTGTATTTTAAAATGGGGCGGAAATTTGTTTAGGGGGTAGGTTGATTTTGAAATTTAGAAGTTTTGTTTAAATTGTGCGAGCTAAAATTAATATATATCTAATAGAATTTTATTAATGAAATAGACTTTCAAAACTTCATAATTTCATAACCACGTAGAGTTGGTGTTGACGTGTGTATTCAAATCACAACCGTTGGGGCAAGAGATAACCAGTTTGTCATAGGGCATTAAATGATTGGCTAGCAGCATGTTTTTTAACTTTATAACACACCTGCGCGTATAACTAGATAAATGAAAATAATAGGGTGTGTTATAAAATTAAAGTGCATGCAGGTAACCAATCATTTAATGCATTATGACAGGCTAGTTAGCTCTTGCCGTTGGTGAGTGTCTAAATTAATTAATGTATTAATAGCATATTTTTATATGAATATTTTAATGTATGTGAAAGGTTTTTTAATCATTTATTATAATGAAGAAGATTAACATTTTAATGGAAAATATTATATAATTAAAATGAGAGATAAATCATATAAATATAAACTTTTTTATATTTCAATATTAAAAATATATATTTTTATTAATATTTGATATAAAGTTTAATAAAGTAATATTAAGGAAATATTAACGACATAAAATTTTTAATTAGAATAGTGAATATATGGTAATTGAAAATAATTTTATTAATACTAGGTTTTAATTTATATAAATATAAAAATTAATAATTATATATTTGATTAAACGTGACTTATTTAAGTTGTAAAGGGATATATATCTTTTACAGTGAATTTTAAACGGACAAATACTTTCAACTAGAGATAGGAACATGTTATCTGTTATCTATATATTGATTGATTATAAATTATTATTTATTAAATTAATTAAAATTTATTTTTTTTAATAAAATTAATTTATTATAATTTACGGTTTAAAGTATTTTGTTTATGTTTTAATATAAAATTAACTTATACCATTTAAATGGGCGAGAAAATTTTAAAATTTTTTAAATAAATGTTTAATATTAATTTTTTTTATGTATAAATATTTGAAATTTTGTTTATTAAATAAAATAAATTATTTTTTATGAGGGATATAAATATATTGAAGAAAAAAATAGAGTGCATGAGATTTTAGGTTTGTAGGATAAGGGATTTATTTCCTCATACTGATTTGATTGGTAAGTTTATAAATGTTATGAAAATATACATATTCTACTTTTCTGATTTTGAACTTATGACTTTTTAAGAAGGAAACACATGCTCAATCAAACCTGTATATAAATATAACAATATAATAACTCTTAGACCTATTCAAATTATAATATAAATATGACACATAATAATAAAAATAAAATTACAAAAATAATTTATTTAAAGAAAATCATATTAAACACCAATATTTTTATTATTAATTAATATTTCAAATATTTTTTAAATAAAATATTTTAATATACAGGAAGAATAAATTATTAACTCAAAATTAAAAAAAATTAACCAATAATATCAAAAAAAACTTACTGTTAACTGTTAAAGCGCTTAAACTAACCCTCATAACAAATAATCAATATCTTATATATATATCTATATAATATATATATATATATATATATATATAATTATATATATTTTTAACTCCAAATTAAAATCAATAATAAAATTAACAATATCTTCGTTATGAATTCGAAGTACCACCACTTAAAATTACCCACCATCATTTACTTGTAATAGGATTTTGAATCTTTGCATGCATGATGCTTTAAGTTAGACCAATTAAATCCTTAACTAGAATACGTAAAAATAAGTAAAGTCAAGATTTGAAGTAATAAAATAAATTAGTAATAGTTTTAAGATATTGTTTTAATCCTTTGTTCGACCAGAAACATTTATTTGCACTGGAGTTTTAATACAAGAAAATAATATAAAATTTATTATGTTAATTTTTATTGGGGGATAAGGGTTGGAGTCTTATTACAAGATTCATATATCTCAATGCTTTTGGGCTATTTTAAGTGTGTATCTATGGAAGTAATCGTAAACTTGGGATATTTTGGTTTTGGATTATGAATTTAGCTTAAATTATTATATAGATGTTAAAAATAAAAAAAATTGAAAGTTTTTTTTAGTAAAAATCATATAAATAAATTATAAGTTGAAGTGTTTCGAATTATCTAGTGTGATTCATCTTCAGAGCAAAATGAAGAACCAGTATATCTAGTGTGGTTCATCTTCAGAGCAAAATGAAGAACTATTAGAATACATAGATAAAGAGAGATGTTTTTTAGCCATTAGAATATAAGAGCTAGTTTTAACTAAAAAACTATCATTAATTAATAAACAATTTTTTAATTAAAATAAAGTAATAGATGGAAATTAGTTGTAAATAAAGAATTATATTAATTTTATTATTATTATTACTTTAATCAAAACGAAAATCAAACTTAATTATTCTAATTAAAATTGAAAAATAATAATAGAAATGAAAAAAAATAAATAAAAAATAAATAAAAATAGGACAAATTAATAAGAAAATGGAGAAAAAATATGAAAATAAATAATAAATAGAAAAAATAGTAAAATAATGTAGTCAAATAATTAACTGATTCTAAACAATAAAACTAAAAATAGTTAAGAAAAGTAAATTAAGATATAAAATATAAATCAAAATAAATAATGAAGTGAAATTTAACTATCCGATAACAATTTAAAACTAAAATATAATAAGTAGAAAATGAATAAAATAATAAATATAAATCAAAGAATAATTGAGTTAACTTCAATTTTATTATTTAATCAAAATAATAATAATAATAATAATGTGGTCAAAAAATAATAATAAAAAATGATAGTAAATAAATAGAATAAGGAATGCCATAAATTCTGATTAAAATAAATAATTAAATATTATAAAAATTTAGTAATACAAAGTAGGGACCCAACACTTGCTAATATTCCAACCATTGTCTCTATTCAAATTGATAGGCTTCCTTTCAATTTCCAAGGCCTCCCTAAACTTACGGTGATAAAAGTGATCAATCATTGCAATGACCCTCGTCTCTTCAATGAAGATGTGATTGTTTGTCACTTCTGCATGTTTTACCAAAACGGAAGAGTGGGACCTTCCTTGTTTGGAGATCTTAACTTTTGGCTAACTAGTAATTCTTAAAAAGTTACATAATACTATCAATGCTGAGATAAGTTTCTAAAACAAATACATAGTACTTTCTTGAATGTTGTTTGCACATTGTTGGCACTGCCTAATCATTTCCATGGTGTTGGCATTTGGCTAGTTGTCTCACTCTCATCATTGCTTGATTGCTTCGATGTTGTTAGCACTTGGCTAGCATTGTTAATGCCACTAAAACTCTAGATTATGATCCCTTCCTACATGTGATGATGCGATGATATATTTTATTTTTTTAAGATGGAAGTCTATATGCATTCTCATTTAAACGTTGCTGCAAACTGAAGTGTTATGAATAAAATATATATAAAATAATCCAAATAATGTAAACATTAGTAATAATAAATAATGATTAATTAACTAGTAATTAGTTAATGAAGAGGTATGTTCTTAAGGACATGACCGTTGGTGGAGGTATCTACCTAGGGTATATAAGCAAATCCTCACCCTCATTATAATAATCTCATATCAATTCAATACACACTAATAAATATATCAATTCCAAAGATTACTTTGTTCATTACCTTGGTATCAGAGCATTCCTCTGAGTACACAAATTTTGTTCATTACATTGATATCAGAACCATATTGGCTGATCACCGGGTCTTTGGTCATTAAATTCTCTATCAACTTCGTTGTCATCGCGATTGAAGCGTTTCGCTCCATAATTTTGGAGTTTGTCCATTTCGCCTGTATCATCATTTAAGTTTTTGGTGATAAAAGAATAATCTTAAAAAAAGTAAGTGAGTATAAAAAATTATTAATAATAAAAATAAAGAAATAGTATATTAAGAACAAAAAGTAAATGACAAAACAAGTGGTGAAAAAAAATAATTATATTATATATAATGTATGTGAAAAACCCAAAAATTTCATATAGGAAAAATATATTTAAAAACAAAATTCAAAAAAAATTATTAAAAAAGAATATGGTATAGGATATATATATATATATATACTATATAAATATATATATAATATGATATCAAAAAATATAACAATAAATAAATAAAAACAATTTTACCAGTTAAAATCACCATAGCCGTCTGTCATCTTTCCTGCACATGACCACTTATTGTTGTTGATGTCTGGCCCTTTCGCTGCCATCGTCCACCTCCACTCCCAGGTTTCTCGTCACCTTCACACGTTGCGGAACCAAACAAGAAGTTCATTCTTTTGTTGTCGTCATAACCCAATCTCTACCTTGCTTAACTTCTGATTGGTTGCCCAACAGACTCTAGTTCACTAGCATCCCACCGACCGACCAACTCTCAGCCATCCACCCTTGCCTCCGGTGTAGGACATCAACCATCGACCTAGAAAAACCCTAATCAAAGCCACCCTCCATATAATTTTTCTGCAGCCTAATCAACCAGCACTCGTCGCCCTTCGTATAATTTTTTTGTAGCCTACATTAATTTTGTGCATGAAGTTATCCCTTTGTAGGGTGTGAAGTGACGATTCATACGGTCACGTTTTTTAGTTAGAGTGAACTTTTATAAAAAAAAGATAATTTTTACTTTGTGAGTAAGACAATGTTATGAATAAAATATATATAAAATAATAAAAATAATGTAAACATTAATAATAATAAATAATGATTAATTAACTAGTAATTAGTTAATGAAGAGGTATGTCCTTAAGAACATGACCATTGGTGAAGAGGTATTTGCCTAGGGTATATAAGCAGGCCCTCACCCTCATTGTAATTATCTCATATCAATTCAATATGCATTAATCAATATACAATTACTTGTCTTACAATGGATGTCTTTGCCTTTGAAGTATTCTGAATATTACTCTGCTGCATATACGAACTTTGCTCGTTACATTGGTATCAGAGCATTCCTCTGAGTATGCAAACTTGGTTCATTACAAGGTATGTTGTTGCATATATCTTCCCATTTATCTTCCCAATTAGGCATTGTTGGATCAGTTTACTATTGCTACAAACTGAAGGTATGCTCTTACATATATCTTCCCAATTAGGCATTTTTGGATAGGTTTACCACTATTACAAATTGAAGGTATGTTCTTACATGTATGGATAATTTTATGAATCTCTAAATGAATCAAAAGAGTAAACAACAACAAGTCAAGTACAAAGGTATTGATATAAAGATATTTTCCAAATTTTAAAATGATGAATTAATATTTTACAACCTGATACAAATGCCTCTATTTAAATATAGATGCCTTCATATAACATTCTCTTTCAACGAATGTTACCTAGAAATACTAAAATTCTCCTTTAGCCATTGTTATACATAAATACTCATAGAACATAGAAGGTTGATGATGATCTTATGTACCATTGTTACACATAAATAGTTAAAGAAGATGGGAGGTTGTCGATGATACTATGTTCTAGAGTCGATATCCATATTCGTCAATGGGATGTCAATATAGTTTCCTACATTTATAGCTTCCAAAACAAGGCAATGGCACTAGCAAGGTCATTTTGGAAGAGGTATTTCGACAAAATTTAAATTACTTTCATCTTTCACGCAAAAGTCATGAGTAATATACTTTATATAAGAAAAATGGATGAAATAGGAAGAGAGATTTAACTGGAAGGTGCTTGGCTCTGCAGTAGGGAGTGTCTCCAACTGGGACTTTGTACATAGCATTAAGATTGATAACACCAGGCTTTTTATCTCACCAAAAGGTGCAATATTTGCATCAATCAATCATTAGATATCAAATGTATTCTTCTCTATATTTTTGGGCCAGAGAACATAAATTCTCAACTAAGATTGATGTAAATCTATTAGAATGTGTACTCTAGTCACCAAGATGTCCAAGTCCTCTGCAATAGTAGTGAGCACTAATGCTTTATGAGTCCAAATACCTTACCCACTAGATATTAAGTTTGGTTAGCTTGTCTCTAATTGGAATTATTAATGGTAGGGTGTAAATCCATGGTTCTAATTCAAATGTTATTGAAATCTATGATTTCACTCGAGTGAAGCCTTGCACATCATCGATTATTGCTCAAATTATGCCTAATCAATTTTTTTAGAAACAGAGTAAAATAAATTGAATTTAGGGGATGGACATTTACTTGAATAAGTTTAGAAGATAATATATGTGTCCTTTCTTCATGTTGGCTTCTGCAACTTAGTAATCTCCCTAATTTCTACTTTCTCTTCATCTAGCTTCAATTCTAATCTACATCCCAATGGAAAAGAGATATATATGGGGCTTGCCTCTTGAATCTTGTTCATTCGTAGTCATAAGCCTCTTCAACTAGGAAAATTGTAGGTTTGGTTCTATCCAATATTAATTAAAAGATTTAAAAGTAGTTTTTTACTTGACAATAAAGAAGTGCCCTTTATACCTGGTGCATATAACCTATGTAAACCAACCAACTCTAACACAATCCTCTATTTCCAAATGGATAACTAACAGTTCTTACAAGGAAGAAGCAAGAAGAATTCGATGCATTTAGGAACCAACCAATGAAATGCATTCAACTATTGTTAGTTTACTTTTTTGTGTAGTTTGGCTTTTGGAAAATGATTAGGTTTAGGGTTCCTCTTAAAGAGACACTAAATGTGTAGATACCAAAATTCATATCACAAGTTTTGAGTTTCCCTCTATATCTGGTTTGCATCACCTTTTTCTTCAAGGGATGTTAGGCCCTTTTCAAGCCTAAAATTAAAGGCTCCACACATTGTTGGTGAAAGCCTAGTACAAGAAAATGTTGCAACGAATCAATTTCACTCAACTAGTAGTGGACATGCTTAGTCTATAAAATTTTACGTCAATTTTCAATGATGAAAGCAACGTTGTGGAATACATGCACCCACCAATGGTAAGGAAGAGGAAATGTGATGTTGTTTTTCCAATACCATAACCATTAATTGCCAGTGTGAGTCGTTAATTCATCCTTGACAGACCATACTTGAACTTGTAATTTCTGACCCTGCAATGGCAAAAGGCGTCAATGGAGCCACATAAGTGCAATCATAACCCTTTCCCTTTCAAGAAATCAATGTTTTCCTTTCTTTACTAGTAAGCTCTACTTACCTTTACTAGTGTTGCTTCTATAAGAACAATGTAAACTTTGAAACGGAAATTGATATTGTTACCCATTTCATAGAGAGAGCGAAAAAGTGACCCGGTTATGAAAATGGGCGATGCAGAACACATATTTTTTTTAAAGCATAGTTTTTGGCACTTCAATTTTTTTTTTATGTACATTACGTTTTAAAATTTTAGTGATTTGCATGCTAATTTTAAAAAGTGATGATTCTGCATCATGTCATTTTTTTAAAAGACCTATTTTTTTACTTTAAATTTTCTAATGTATGAAATGTAAATAATTATTTTCTAAATTGAACGATTTTTGACCAGTTATATTTTTTTTGACATAAAAAAATATAAAATATATATATAAAAAAAAAACTGTAAAAATTAAAGTAACTTTAAACAGAAAAAACCACAACACACCAATATTAACAAAACTTAAAAAAAAAAACACAAACTAAAAACAAACTAGATTTAATAAAAAAATTAAAAAACTACTAAAATAAAGATTAAAAGCATTTTAAAAAAACATAAAAAACCAAAAACCAAAAAATTCAATAATATACAATAACTAAATAAATAAAACAACCAAAAAGCATTAAAATTTAAAATAAAATATACTTATTTAAAAAAAAACGAAAAAAAACAAAAAAACAAACCACCAACAACAACATATTTTTATTGTAAAAAGAAAAACATTTCATAATTTATCATTAAATATTTTAAAAATTTAAAATTTCCATTTTAATTCTTTAACATTATTAAAAATATATATTTTTTATTAAAAAAAAAAACAACCATTTAAAAAAATTAAAAATAAATGCATTTTTTTAATAAAATATTCGTTTTTTTTGAATATTCAATTTTTATTTTATTTTAAGATGGGCCAAGCTTACAGGCCCCGCCGACCTGAGGGCACTGGGCACGGCAAAGCCTGGCCCATTTTAAAATAAAAATAAACCCCGCCACCCAGGGTCGCACCCCACGGGTGCGGGCCGACAGTTGGGCGATTCCCAGAATCTCCAAGCTGTCGCCCGGCTGCCCGTGGGGGAGTGGCCCTGGGTGGCAGCTGGGCGATTCCCGGAATTACCCAACTGCCAAATTGGAGAAAACAGTAGTTAGAGATGAATGTCTTGTGAACATGGAAATTTCAGTCCAAGTTACTCGACTGAATCTCGTTTGCAATGTCAAAAATGATGCACACCAAACCCTGTAAATCTAATGAGAAGAATTTATGTTTAACCGATTTTAGTTGTGTAGGTTGCAATTGAAGACGAAACCTAAACCTGTTGGCTTTTAATTGAACATGGTCCAAGATTCTGATATTATGTTGACGTAGCTTTTAGGTTAAATAAAAACCCTTAATGTCCAAATTATTATGATTATATTTTAAGTGATACCAAAGTTGTTAATCCACTTTATTAATTCCTCGTCTAAAAATCCAAGAGTTAAAATGATAAAATAGTAACTTCAATAACATTAACAGGGAATCAAATAACATGATACATTTTTAACATTAATAGGGAATCAAATAAATCTACATGCATCATTTTGGAGTGGTTACAGTTATAATAATTGCAACATAACAAGATCAAAGCTTTTCTCGTTTACGTTGGGCGATTCCCGAAATCGCTCGATTGCCAATATATTGTAAATTTAGGAATTTTAATTTGAATCTAATTCCTCTAAATTCCAGCAAAGTATCATTTGTTCTAGTGCTTCCCATTATGATTTTCAACCATAGAACAACAAACTTTATTTATTGATACTTATTTATTAATTCAAAAAAATATTATTTTCCAACGAGAATCAACTAATCTCAATCCCTAATGTTTTAGGTTAAATCAAAACCCTTAATGTCCAAACTATTATCATTATATTTTAAGTGATACCAAAGTTGTTAATCCACTTCATTGATTTCTCATTTAAAAACCAAGAGTTAAAATGTTCAAACAATAACTTCAGTAACATTAACAGGGAATCAAATAACATGATTTGTTTTAACATTAATATGGAATCAAATAAATCTACATGCATCATTTTGGATTGGTTATAGTTATAATAATTGCAACATAACAAGATCAAATCTTTTCTCGTTTACATTGGGCGATTCCTGGAATCGTCCAGCTGCCAATATATTTTAAATTTAGGAATTTTAATTTGAACCTAATTCCTCTAAATTCTGGTAAAGTATCATTTATTCTAGTGTCACCCATTATGATTTTCAACCATATAACAACAAACTTTATTTATTGATACTTATTTATTAATTCAAAAAAATATTATTTTCCAACCAGAATCAACTAATCTCAATCCCTAATGTTTTAGGTTAAATCAAAACCCCTAATGTCCAAACTATTATCATTATATTTTAAGTGATACCAAAGTTGTTAATCCATTTTATTAATTCCTCGTTTAAAAATTCAAGAGTTAAAATGATAAAATAGTAACTTCAGTAACATTAACAAGGAATCAAATAACATGATATTTTTTTAACATTAATAGGGAATCAAATAAATCTACATGCATCATTTTGGAGTGGTTACAATGATAATAATTGCAACAAAACAAGATCAAAGATTTCTCATTTACGTTGGGCGATTCCTGGAATCTCCCAATTGCCAATATATTTTAAATTTAGGAATTTTAATTTGAATCTAATTCCTCCAAATTCCGGTAAAGTATCATTTATTCTAGTATCACCCATTATGATTTTCAGCCATAGAACAACAAACTTTATTTATTAATACTTATTTATTATTTCAAAAAAATATTATTTTCCAACCAGAATCAACTAATCTCAATCCCTAATGTTTTAGGTTAAATCAAAACCCTTAATGTCCAAACTATTATCATTATATTTTAAGTGATACCAAAGTTGTTAATCCACTTTATTAATTCTTCATTTAAAAATCCAAGAGTTAAAATGATAAAATAGTAACTTGAGTAACATTAATAGGGAATCAAATAACATGATACTTTTTTGACATTAATAGTGAATCAAATAAATCTACATGCATCATTTTGGAGTGGTTACAATTATAATAAGTGTGACATAACAAGATCAAAGATTTTCTCGTTTACATTGGGCGATTCCCGGAACCGCCCGACTGCCAATATATTTTAAATTTAGGAATTTTAATTTGAATCTAATTCCTCTAAATTTAGGCAAAGTATCATTTATTCTAGTGTCACCACTATGAATTTCAACCATAGAACAACAAACTTTATTTATTAATTCAAAAAAATTAATTTTCCAACCAAAATCAGCTAATCTCAATCCCTAATGTTTTAGGTTAAATCCAAACCCTTAATGTCCAAACTATTATCATTATATTTTAAGTGATACCAAAGTTGTTAATCCACTTTATTAATTCTTCATTTAAAAATCCAAGAGTTAAAATGATAAAACAGTAACTTCAGTAACATTAACAGAGAATCAAATAACATGATATTTTTTTAACATTAATAGGAAATCAAATAAATCTACATGCATCATTTTGGAGTGGTTACAGTTATAATAATTGCAACATAACAAAATCAATTTTTTTCTCGTTTACGTCCACTACCAATATATTTTAAATTTAGGAATTTTAATTTGAATCTAATTCCTCTAAATTCCAGCAAAGTATCATTTAATCTAGTGTCACCCATTATGATTTTCAATCATAGAACAACAAACTTTATTTATTAATTCAAAAAAATTTATTTTCCAACCAGAATCAACTAATCTCAATCCCTAATAAACCACTAGTAAAATAAAAACACAAAAACTGACAGTATTATATTACAATACTAAGTGTTACAAATATCACTCAACTTGAATAATTCCTCACTGAAAAATCCAAGAATTAGTAATAAAAAAACACTGATTTTTTGTAAAAAAAAATCATTTAAAAAAAATTATTATTAAATATTTGTAAATGATGGAAATTTAAAATGAATGCTTATAAATAATTGTTATTAGCTTGGAATTTAATTATTTTGTATTATTAAACAAATTTGTAAGAGTTGTTGAAAGAAAGTTTTCAACAAATTTGATTGATTAAAACGTAAAATGACATGCATAAAAAAATGCAAAAAAAGTCATCAAATTTTCATTAAAATTTGACAAGGAGAGAGAATGAAATTCCAGAGCTACATCGGCATACGTGGGAACTTTCCTCCCACATTTTAAGATATGAATCACATCCACTCTCCTAGTTTAATCTTTTATGAATTTCAAAGTTGTGAATTATGCCATCACGTACAACAACAGGTCACAAGCGACATGCATATAAGCAGAGAAAATTGTTTTAGAGGTTTCTATTAATAGAGATCATATAAATGACCAAGCATAAGATATCGCTGAGATCATTTTTGTGGTAACACATTTCAACTCCATGCACACACCTTTCATTTTTTTTTTTTGTGTGGGTTCCTCGCAAGTTCGTTTCCACCGATTTTCAAATGTAGAACCCACGTTCTCCTTTTTGAATGACCCAATATCTTGAGTGTCACATTTAATTTGAAATAAAAATAATTCAATGAACAAAGTATTCAATCATATGGAAGGACAAAATTCTTTAAGATCGTTGTACCAAGAAGGAAAATAAATCCTAACACTCCTCTGTTATTTATGACACAATATTTTGTGTGTGAAAAATATTTTAAATTTTAATTTAAAAATAAATATAAATTGTTTGAAAAAAAAAATGTATTTTTTTAATAGAATATTAGTTTTTTTTAATATCAATTTTTATTTTAAAATAAAATAATTACAATATAACAAAGTCAAATATTTTCTCCCAAAAGCCAGCATGGTTAAGTTAGGCGATTCTCAGAATCACCTAACATCAATATATTTTAAATTTAGGAATTTAAAGGGATTAGATTCAAATTAAAATTCCTAAATTTAAAATATTATGAATAAATACCAGTGCAAATACTCGTGTGCGATACGGTAGCTAGGAGTAGGTGCATCCAGATTTGTCATAATCTGAAAACACAAAGTTATTATTATCATTTTTTAATCTAAATCAAAGAAGACTCCAAGCCTTTTAGAATAATAAAGCAACTAGACTAAGATTCAAAGCAACTTTTAGAAAGTTAGGACTTCTATATCATGTAATTGATAAGAGATTACTCGGTTAAACTATTTGTTCCTTGAATTTATTTTCTCCCTAAAAACATTTCAAATTTATTATGAAGGCATAGATAGCATGATAACAAATCCATATTGATGTTGTGGTTAGAACTGAAATTATTGTAAGTTATATCTATCAGAACTAAAATTATTGTATATGATATCTATCAAATATATTGGAATCTATTGTGAGCATTATTTTGAGAAATCGTCCAAGAACAACTTGGATGATTCTAATGAAAACAATCAGGATGACTCTGGTGATTACTCGATTAGTGAAGAACAACTTGGATGATTCCAATGAAAACAATCTAGATAACTTTGGTGATTACTCTAATAGTGAATGAATAGATGAAAAGTCATTTATCTTTTAAATGACTTAGCTACATAAATATGATAAACATAACAAAGCTAAACCTTCAGCCTTCCTCTTCCTTTGTCATATCTAAGCATATTTTGTTTATTGCAAAGGATGTTTATTAAATGTTCTGACAATGGAAAACCTTTAGATATTGAGATCTCGTAGGACACTAATTAAACGGCTTTAGATACTAGGATCCTAGTACAATGATTAAATGGTTGTTTTGATGAAGTTTTGTTATTCTAATAAAAAAATTATCAAAAAAACTTTAAATATAGAGATCTTAATACAATGATTAAACAACAATCTTGATGAATAATTAAATATGGAGAACTTAGTACAATGATTAAACGGTAATTTTCACGAAAGTTTATTATTCTACGCATAGAAATATCTTGATTACACATGCATGAAATTAAAAAAAATGGAATGAAATATTTGAATGTAAGTATTTTATATAATTTTAAAGTATAACATATTTAAATAAAAATAAATATATAACTTTGATTTTAAATATATAATTGTTTAACAAAATTTATTATCAGTAGTAGTAGGTATCATTTAATTTAAATGATACTTTTTATTAAATTAAAAAAAGAAAAATAATAAAAAATTTTATCACAAATGAACAGCTATAAAACATTTATTTGTTAAGACATCCCAAAATTAAGGCAAATTGATAATTAATACTCTGGTTTATTTACGATATCTACACTTTATACATTATTTAGGTGTTATATTTTATTAATTATATAAGTTTTTTATAAGTAAATTTATTAAATTTTGTAAATTGGTTAAAGAGCGAATATATATATACAGGGCTATGATGTATTGATATAACTAAAACATTCAATTTTTAAACATACATAATGTTTAATACTTTTAGTTTTTTAATGGAAATATTTATGGCGTTATTAATAATAAATCAATTTTTAAATTTTTTATTTGATATTTATATTTTTTTATAGGTAATGTTGAGTCTTTTTTGGTTTTTAAACTAAAAATTTATTTATTTTTTACATAAAAAAAAAAATCGAATTTTTTAAATTCGGTTTTACTAACATTTTTTAAAAATGTTGAAAATTGACCCTAAAAAAAAACATCATTCCAGTGTCAACACTTTTCATTTTCAAGGTGTTTTTTGCACAATTTTTCCCCAAAAAAATTGTTTTCACTTTCATTTTTAAAACATGTTCAAAATTGACCCTAAAAAAAAACCATTGTTCCAGTATACACACTTTTATACACTTTTCGTTTTTAGCACTGTTTTTCATGTCTTTTCAGGCTTTTCAGGGTTTTTGTGCCAGAATTCCGAGTTTGAGTTTATAGTTACTGTTTCAAAGTTTACATTGTTTAAATACCAACCAATTGAGAAAGAATATTGCTTGTATAGCGACAAGTCTTTCTATGGTTGTAGAAAGGACATGATTTCCTTCCCATAGCTTTCTGAAGGTTATATATTTTATAGGGAAATAGTCATGTTGCTTAGGGACTCGGGGTCTCATGGCATGAGAGATATGTGGTTATAATACAAGTCATCTTGTAAACCGTACTTGGTATTTGATTAAATAAAAAACATGAAATAATTATTTTAATTATCTTTAAATTGTGACTGTCATGCACCTTGCCAGATATTAGATTTTAGATGCATGTGTTACATGTGTCTCTCCTCATGAAATTCTCGACAATTCAAAAGGATCACAAGTCCAAATTTTTTAATATATTTTCTAGGAGAAACAACTTTATTATCGTTAAAAAACAAACACACTAATATAAAATTAATGGCAATATTATGTTGTATTTTCAACTTCAATATAAAATAATAAAATAAAAATAAAAA
>APFE030211532.1:0-15446 GCA_000404065.3 Pinus taeda
AAATCATGCACAAAACCATAGGTGGGTCCACCCAACCTAACATAGGGTCCAAAACCAAAATTTTTTGGGGCGTTGCCCCGGACCCCATAAAGTGGGGTTACGGGTACCCCTCAAACCCCCTATTAACTATGTCAAAAGAATATAACACAACCCAACACAAGGCATTGGTCTTTGTACCAAAACAAATCTTCCTACACCAAGTATTCCAATTTACTTTTGGGAAAATGAAAGAGCATGTAATCTATAAAAAGAATTGCAAATGCGAGCAAAATATGAAATAATCTTGCATACGAAAAAAGAATGCTTTAATCAACTAAATCTCACAAATAGAAATAAACTTTTAAGATAAAAACAATCTTCAAAAGTTAAAGCAAACTTTCTTCAGTCAAAGGGTTTTGCATATATTTAAATCTAACTCAAAACGGTTCACTATAACATTCTAGATTACTTTTAATCCTTTTCCTTAAATCGTGAAGTGCAAATACAAATTAAGATATGCAACAATGTTCTTTTCTATTTCATGAAGTTAATCTTAATCTTTAAGAATTTAACTTTTAGTATTGGAGATGCCTCCTTCATATGATAAACGATTGCTTTGTAGAAATATATTAAATCACATAAAGGAAAAGAATGAAACGATTGGAGACGGAAACAAACCCAGGAACACCATGCCCATCTTCATCTGATGATTATAGCCTAGATTCTATACAGGTGCTCAGGTCTGATTTTTTATAGGCTGGTTACTGTCAGATGAAACAGATGATGACAAACCAGATCTCTCTCTTTTTAGATTGGTTATAGACAGGCAGATCTTTATATACCCTAAAGAGTGGGGTCGACGCGCTATGGCTTTTTTTGTAAATGAACTAGCGAACCAGAGTGCAAGATCCTACATGCACTAGTGCAAGAATGATATTATCTGCACAATCCAAGTGAAAGTAAACCATAAAAGAAATTAAAGGAAGTAAATTAATCTAATTTGACTTTCACACAATGGATCCATTCAAAATTGATTGTTTTAATGAAATAAATCAGAATTCCTAAGAAAACATGAAATTAAGATTCAAACCACACTTCTGTAAATAAATAGAGTTAACACACCTTTAAGAAAACAAAATCAAAAGGGTAAACGAGCTAGGTTGGCTGGGCCCTAGCCAATCAACTCATTTCCAATTTTAGGAAACGAAAACCTTCAGCATGTTACTAACACATCAATGAATAATTATAACAAAGAATGAGAAAATCATGGTGCAACTTCTTGTATTAATTCTGATCAGCAAATATACATTTGAGTTCAAGTCTAGTGCAGAATGAGGGCGACAACGAAATTACAAATAAACCAGAAATTACAACTATATTATTATCGTTATCGCTTGCTAACTTAGTTCTATCTAAAAGCTACATTCTATACAACCCTTCGGCCTGTGACTATAACCAAAAATTATAGTCGTTCCAATTCAAGCCTTTCGGCTGAAATGAAATAACAAACAAAATTACAAAACTAAGCCAGTGGCTATAATAAGGAGTGAACTATTTGTTGGTCGTAGACCTGATCCTCAACCATATCCATGACCATCCTCCACTTTTAGTTCAACTTCGGATGACCACAACCGAACTGCGGGATGTGGACCAAGATGTTCGCGTGAAGTGATTGAACTGTCATGGAGATCATGAAATAGATAGTTGCTAGCGGTGGAGGAATCTACTTGCACTAGATCAAGCTAGTACAACGATTAATACTTTAGCTTATAAAACACTTTAGGAAAGTAAATATAAGTTACAAGAAATATTAAAGGTACGAAATCTATTTAAAATGATTAATTAAGCACCTAATACACCTTAAACATGAAATATGAAGTCTATGTAGGAATAGACAGTATTCTTGGACTAGTGCAACAATGAGGAGGTTTATGTAGATAAACAGAGGTTAATGATGGTGGTTTTGTAATAGCAAGGGGGTAAAAATGGAGCATTTCAGTCAACCAACATCCTCCCATCCCTAAGTTGTTGTGTGTCCTCACACAACCTTCACCCGATGCAAAAATATTCAACATAGGGAGCCATCTTTCAATCTTATACTTGGATACTGATTGTAGAAATTCTGCAAATTCTATACAAATATCACTCTAAGACCATGTAGAAAATCTAACTGTAGATTAACCCGATAATGCAATATAACCAAAGCAAAATACTATAATCTACTTATACTAGCAATTTGCGGAAGCTTAAAGATTGATCAAGATCAAGCTGAACACATTTAACCAGAAGAAAAAGAATCAATGCACAATACACATGAAAATACTTTGGGGAAAGCCTCAGCTAAAAACCCGACTATCTGTATTATCATACAAGGTGGAAATACATAGATATTATACAAATCCTTATCTCTCACAGCTAGACAGCTCTTAGTACAACCTCACAGATGCTCACATGCAATCCTAGCTTCTCACAAGCCTTCTCCTTTGCCCTCCAAGCTCCTATTTCCTTGTGTTGTTCCTATGGGATGATTTCCTCCATCCAAGTGGAAAACTGATCTCACACGTTGATATCACACCCTGTAAGAATTGCGCAATCCTCAAGGAACCTTACCTTGACTACATGCATGAGTTTCCTTTATAGGAAAACACATGCAAATGATAGTACACTGTCCTTGACTTTAATCTCAATTGGGTCTTTCTCATAATAGACATTCATGAGTTTCTGATGAGGGAATCTTCAATTATCTGGAGTACACTAGTTGAGTGCATACATGCATCAACTAATTGATAACTCATAATTAGTTACTCAAACAGTTTGGAACTAATTTAACTGGACTTAACTCAGTAAACTAAGCCAACTAATTACAACTCAATTATAACTCAATCTTATCTCCTTAATTTAAGGGATAACTCTTGCATGACTTTAGAAAGACTTCTAACTTGAATTTCGCCAACTAATTAATCCATAATGAATTAATTAATTACTTCGAAGCAGCTAGTGAGACTAAATTCGATTTTAATTCACAATTTTAATTCAAGGACAAATTGAAATTGGAATTTCTGGATTCTATTTTTATCATTTCTTGTTTCTATTTTCAACACTCCCTCTCAACAAGAAATGAATTCAACTCGATCCTAATCGTGAATCTTTGGAATGTTATGCATGTAACACTTCTCTTTAGTGTTTTTGCTCCAGCAACTCTAGAAACAAAAGAATAAAAAAATCCAACCTGAATCAGTGTGATGCATCTATCATCAATGTCTCTAACTACTATTGCCTCTGTCAACTGAAAACTTTGCACTTTTGCTAACTCTTCCTTTCTGCACTGTTGTCAATCCTTCTCTGCACTCTTCAATATCTGACTACTCTAGCCTCTATCACTTTGATCTCTGACTCCATCAATCCCACTGATTCCTCCCGCTACTATGTACTTTGGGCTCCCGTAGCAAGGTACAATCCATGAGATAAAACCTCTCAATGGACCCTGCCCAATTTCAGCGTTCTTGGGATTAGCACTTCACATCGCCCCACCTCACACTTGGAGCTATGGCTGCATGTGATCCCTTTGCCCACTTGGATTGAAATTCCCCCCTAATGGAGGTATCTACATGAGTGGGTCTCTTCACTCAGTCTCCTCTCTGCTTCTCTAATTGTGGCTCCTCCACAATTGTCTGAGACTTCTTCTAGGGCTGCATGTTGGGAGGTAATTTACTCTCCCTCTCAACCACTGAGTCTCTAACATTTTCCTTGCTCCTCAAGGCTTTGCATGCATCTTGAACCTCAAGAGCATATAGGTTCTTAACTCGTGAACCGATTTGTTTCACCTGTCTCGTGGTGATGTGTCTAAGGAAAACCTTTCCCTTACTAAAGACAACATCGTAGCCTTTGTCCTCCAACAGCATGACCAATACCAAGTTCATCGTCAGTCCAGGCACATACTTCACATCTATCAAGGTGATAGGAGCTCCATGCTCCCTCTGAAAAGTAACTGTGCCCACTCCTAAAACATTATACCTTCTGTGGTCACCTATCTTTATGTGCATCTTGAGGTCTTTTTCCTCTAAGGCACTAAATAAACTTTTATCACCAGTCATGTGGAATGAGTCTCCACTGTCAGTATATCAGACACAACTTGTTAGAGTCAGTCTTGTCAGTCCCCCGTCAGAGATCAAAACTCTTTATGCATTTCATTTTTAGGAGTCTCGCTCCATTCACTCAACTGCATTCCGCTAAGGGCATGCCATAATCTGATGGAAAGGTCTTGTCATTCATTTCCCCTCATGTCTGGCACCTGCTGGCTTAGGTCTTTTCATCAATGTTCACTAAAGTCCATGACAGTCAATGTTTGATCTTTTAAGGGACAAGATTCATTTTTAGTCATTAGGTCTAGGGATTAGATAAATTGGTCTTCCAACATGTCTAATAAAGCCATGCATGCCAGAGGGAGGCCCTTACAAAGTTATGATTTAAAGAATTTCATCGTCATGTTGACAGATTACGACTGTTCTTCAAAACTCTGTTTTGAAGAAAAGTCAAACAGTGTGTCATTTGTGATAATTTTCAAAAAATTCTCCAGTTGATCTCTTCAGACGCAGTCATGGTTTCCTTGGCCAAATGCCATGTCATGCGACCCCTGCAAAAAGTGCCAAAAAATTTCATCATTTTAGCTAAAAATTCAAAGGGAAAAGTGAAATACAGAGTTGCATTAAATCAGAGAAAAGTGTCAAAACAAAACATTAGCAAAGTGGGTTTTGAAGAAACAAAAATCAAACCCATGACTCCAAATGCCTTTATATAGAATTTCCACAAGAAACATAATCATTTTGCATACCAAGGTAAAGAGAAATATTGCAAATTGATTGTGAGAGAGCTAGCACGCGTTTGGGTGAGTTTGGAGGAAATTTCAAGGGCGCGGCGCACAGACAAAGGAGCACGACGCACATAGAGAGCACGGCCCCACAGTGTTGAAACAACACGGGCGCGGCACACACTCGTAAAGGCCCGGTCTTGCTCCCAATTGCACCAAATCGTCGTTGAATCCCTTCCAATTGATAGGTAGGGTCTAAATCTTGGTGGCTCATGTATTTTTATGAATGTAATGATGGTTTATGGCCGTTTATAATTGTAATAAAAAAATGCCAAATCATCAAAGCCATTGCTCTAGGGTTGCAAATTTGTTGTATTGATACCAAGGTTCCACCTCCCCTTTCACCTTTCATTTTTCCCCTTCTTTACATTGTTCCCTTCCCCCCTATCCCATTTTTCCCTATTTTTTCATTACCCTAAAAACATTACTAAACCCCTATTCCCTATCCCCTCCACTCATTGGTCAATATAAAACCCCAAAACCCTACCTTATAAAATCCCCAAACCCTCCTACATGTCCACAAAACAAAATTTCCCCCCATAACCCCTAATCCCATCATATTATTCCCCTTCGTAACACTCCCTTTTTGCATTGTTCCCCTTGGTGGCAGAGATCACAACATCACATGGTTTCACTACCATCATCAAAGGGTAGTCCAAGCACAGTCCATATACAGCAGTCATGGCATCTGAGCATTCATCGGAGTATGAGATAGAAACCCAAAGTGATTCATCCTCGAAAGAACAGGCTCCCCGGAAACATCATAAAAGTGGCAAACATGTTAGGGATGAGCCAACCACCCTCACAGAATTACAGACCTGCCCTCTTGCTATGTCATGTTTCCAGCATCTATCATGTTTTGAGTTTTTTCAAAGGGTGGCTAATGTTCGAGTTCATCATGATTTGGCCCGTCTTTTTGTGCTTCACTTACATGGAGGTCACTCTATCTTGGCCAGTGTCACCTTCACACTGACACCTGAAATGGTCTCATTAGCAACTGGCATACCGAATGTTGGAGAACCATGGCACAAAAAACAGAAGGTTAATCAGTAGCACTATGAGCCTTACATTAAGGCTAGTTTCTTGAGGCAGCTCCAAAGAGTCTTTCCATTCCGATATTTGAAAGATGAATATGCTCCACTCATGAAGTTGATCATGAAGTACTTCAATTGTGAGAGCAGGTTCTCTCGTCTATATGCCTATCACATCAGGTTGCTCATGCACTTTACCAGGGTACGGATGATGAACATCCCATATTTCATTTGTAGGAACATAGAGAGGATGAACACCTTCATGCAACACAAAACCCCTCAGTAGCTACTTAACAGTGTTTAGCACTTTTCTCTTATTAAGATTTTGGTGGTTCATCAGTTGGGATTACAGGGCATTACTTGGGATGATTTCATCTCCCGTCACCTCTTCAGCACTTCACAGGTATTATCAGAGGTTGAACATGAGATAGGTGGTCCTTCCCATCAATATGAGCACCATGAGACCACTACTATGCCAGTATTCATCACCTATCAGAGAGGCAATAGACATTTGTTTGCACCTACAAAGCGAGTGTTATCTCCACCCAGGGTGGAAGGAGCCTCGCTTCCGACATCGGCAACACAGGTACAGGACAAGGGCAAGAGGCCCATGCATGACGAGGGGCCATCAGGTGAACAAGAGGCCGACTTCATCCTCATTCATGATGATGATACAGATGTGGAGAGTGTCAAGCTTAGGAGGACCATCCAGGAGCAGCAAACAGAGATCCAAGCCTTGTCTCTCAATGTGGAGAGGGCCAAGTGGATTATGAGGTATTTGGAGCAGAGCAACAAACAGCTCAAAGACTAGCATGAGATCATGGAGCTGCAAAACATCCACGAGAACCTCCAAGCTACCCAACATAGGAGGATTGAGCTCACTCCATTGGAGCAAGAGATTAACAATGACCGAGAGTCTTGGCTTGAGCGTATCAACATCCACCTTGAGAGACTGCTAGAGAAGGCCGAAAAGGACAAAACCAGATTGAGGCGGATGGTTTATCACTACAAGGCACGGAATATGAGTTCAAAGGCTCGGATAAGGAGTTTGAAGGCGAAATTGGGGAGAGCGACAAAGAGACAAAAGAGGCAAAAAGAGAAAGATCAGCTTCGAATTTTGGCTGAAGCCTCTATGGCCCAACATAGCACTTCATAGAGAACCTCCAGCCCAAATTTCAAAAGATTTGGGGAAATTTTGGTCACATGACAAATTTTTGGGCACGAAACAGGGTTTTTCTCCTTGTGCGCCAAGCCACTGGCGCGGCGCTTATGATTGGGAGCTCCAAATCAAGAATGGTTTGCATTTTTGGACTCATCATGAAAAACCATAATTGTTGGTGCATGGACAAGAATTTTGGGCAAGTTTTGAGTCCCCAGGGGGTCAAAACCACTCAAAACATGACCTCTCTGCCCCTATTTTGACACACAGGAAGGAGTCTTGGGAGAATGAAGTTTTGGAGGGGAAAATGAGCACCAAATTCAGAAATTCCACTTGGGTTGGAAAGTAGATAGGCAGGGCTTTCGAACAAGCACACTTGGGCACAATTTGGACGCCAGCAGGTACCTCAAAATCGCCTCCAAAGTGGCAAGACACATATAGTTTTGGGCGCAGTGCATATAGACCAAACGGCCAAAATCACTTCCGCTCCGCGACATTTCGATTCACGACTTTCTCCAAGTGGGCCCGCTCATTTATACTACATTTTTCTTGGCACCTAAGGCAAAGTTTAAAGAGTATTTTCACTAAAGGGGGGCTCCTATCCAAGTGGCAAAGGAAGGCGAGCAGTCACCCAAAGCAATTTGTCATTTTTGTAACGCGGCACCTGTAACTAATGGCTGGCTTTCCATTTCCATTTTCTAATGATTTGAAAAACTCCCCAACTCTGGGTCGTTCTATTTCTCAATGGCATAGTCTATTTATTGTATTCAAAACCATTTGCAAAGGGTTGGTTGTAATTTCTGGGAGACTGTGGGAGAGAATCTCAGTTCTTTATTGTATATTTTGACAGAGAATTAATGAAAGGCAGTGGCTCTGGTTCATGAGATTCATGTGGTGTGAGTGTAGCAAATGTGTTCTCTTTATGTTTCATATGTATTTCGTTATGTTTCATAGTTCATTCATATTCATTCCAATGAAATTTTTCTAGATAAGGTAGAATTCATGTTTATTGCTCTGCTTGTGGAGTTTACGTTATGTGTTCTTCTTCTGTTGAAAAGGATTCATGTGTTTATGCCCTTTTCACCCTCCTAAACAATCTTTCCATTCTGCATTATTTCAAATTTAATTGCTAGACTTTCCGCTTGTCTTGACTCATGAAGTAATATGTGCCTTTGTGTTGAATTCTCTGCTCATTGCTGGTTCATTGGTCCCATACATCCCAGAAACTTAGTCATTTATAAACAATTGCTTCTTGTTTCCATATTTATTTACCTAGCCTAAAATCAATATTCACTGTAAGTCATCTCAGACCATATTGTTGATCTATTCACTAAGCGTGACTCGGAGAGATCCCTCTCCTGTTCTGGTAGGGCTAGCTACTAGACTGAGCGTGGTTTGTGGTTACCCTGAATTTTGCCTTCCTTCAACCTAAGGCAGATTTAGGTGCTAACATAGTGGTGACTCCACTGGGGACGAAATTACCCCCCTTACTTCTTGATGATTCTAAGCTTCGAGATGATAAGTTTAGAATTTCATAGGCTGAGTGAGTTGGTTATGTCCTTTTGATTTTTCTTAATAGCACGTTGGCTTCTAAAAGATATACCAGAGCTAATCCAGATCCAGATCCTCCGCACATCTACGAAAATCCCAATTTGATTCCAAGACTTCGTCGCCAAGAGAACTCTATATCTCCCGTGTTCAAATCCCATTCATGTCCTGAAATTTTCGAATATCTTGAAGAGCTAGATTTTGATGAGGACAGGAATATAATAGGTGAGGAAAACCACTTCTTTACTCCGGATGATTTTCCTATTTATATTACCGAGGATGAGGAGTATGCAGAAAGTTTGGTTGTACACAAAGATACAGATTTCATTCTAGCAAATGACACCATTTTGGAGGAAGAATCAGATGAGTATCAAAGAGGCTATATGAATGCTCTGTCTGCCCAGCAGCAGCGATATTCACTTAGAAATAAAGACATGCCGGTTAAACCAATTCAGAAGAGGAAGGACGTTGAGGAATCAAAGAATGATTCATCAGTTGCATAAAGGAAAGGAAAGGAGGCGGTTGATCTGGATAGCAGCAAATCACCATCAGCAAAAAAATCAAATCATCCAATTGCATCGAAAGAAAAGGAAAGGAAAGAAATCCCAGTCAAAGAGGTAGAAAAGATTCCCGCTTTTAATTTAGAGAATGAAATTTATAAATTGAAGGTATCCATTCCCTTGACTGAAATAATGAGGAACAACAGTTATAGAGGGCAAGTATCTAAAGTTTTGAATTTGGACCCAATGTTCGACATGGTGAATGTCGAAGATGATCAACCCGAAATGATTTTTGGGCCAGCATCGAATGGTGATTCTCCTGATAGTGATGTGCCACATTTTTATATCAGTTTAAGATTGCATTATTTTGTGTTACATAATTCCATGTTCGATTCCGGTACTTCTCACAATCTCATGCCTAAGGCTATCATGGATAAGTTGGGTCTGGACATCACCCGGCAATACCATGATCTCTATTCGTTTGATTCTAGCAGAGTAAGATGTATCGGGCTCATCAAAGACTTGGTTGTGAGTCTGGATCAACTCCCAATGAAGAATGTTTTGATGGATATTGTTGTAGCAGATATTCCTCCTAGGTTTGGCATGCTTCTTTCCAAGTCTTGGTTAGCAAAATTGAAAGGGACACTGCAACTAGATTTCTCATATGCAACGATTCTGGTGTTTAGCCAAATGAGGAAATTGTATCGGGAACAAAAAATGAAATACATGATTAGAAGCAAGGAGAAACCAATAAATCATCTGATTAATTATGTACATACAGATTTAGAGTCTTTTGTTTTGTATTCTGATAATTTCAATGATATCGATCTTCAGTTAGTAGAAGTAGATGATATTTCGGAAATAACAGATAATTTCAGAGGAGTTTTAAAGAAAGAAGGACAAGAATAGTAGAACACTGTTGAGCGAGCAGCTGAAAGTAATGGACAGCAAGCAGACAAAGCACACCAAACAGATTTTCAACACTTGCAAGAGGAGGAAGAAGGTTTGTGGACCATGGATTTTGGGAAATGATGGCGTTGGAATTGGGATTTGGATACGCAGTCCTTTCTCCGCCCTGAACACAGTGCCTAGTAACGTGCGGGTATGCTCTTACAAGTTGGCTTTTGATTGTTCAAATAATGAAGCTGAGTATGAAGCTCTGATTGTTGGCCTAAAAATTCTAAGAAAACAGAATGCTAAGAGGATTGCAGTATATGGAAACTCTGAATTGGTGATTAAGCAGGTCAGAGGTGAATATCAAGCAAAGCATCCTCGGATGCGGGCTTACCGGAATGCAGTCCTAAACATCCTAAAATTATTTTCAGAATACACCTTGACATGTGCGCCTCGTATACAAAATAGCATTGTTGATGCTCTTGCTAAGGCATCAAGTAGCTTGAAGATCCCAATGAACTCCAGCAACAAATTCGAAATCCATGTCAAGCATCGTCCGACAGTCCCGGACAATCAGAGATATTGGCAAGTTTTCCAAGATGATGAGGAGATTGATGATTTTCTGCAAAACGAAGGTAAGTTCAAAGAAACCTCAATTGATGTAGAAAATGACGATGGTAAAGATGATGTGAAGATCAATCAAATGGACGTGTTGCAGCTAAAGAATAACATTATTCTGAAAGGCTTGATACCTTTAGAAGAACTCTTTGATCAAGATGATGTAGCCCGCAAACCAACATTTCAGCCAACAGAGAAGGGTGTAGAAGAAGTCAATGTCGGAAAAGCTGCTAATCCTAAAATGGTAAAACTATCTAAAGCATTGCCACAAAAGATCAAGGACAAATATATCAGTTTGTTGTCTTCATTTGTAGATGTGTTTGCTTGGGACTATTCTGACTTAAAGACATATGATACCAATATAATTCAGCACATTATACCCATTAAGCCCAATCAGAAACCTTTCAGACAAAAGTTGAGAAGGCTAAATCCAAAGTTGTTGCCATCAATTGAAAAGGACATAAACAGGTTGTACAAATTAGGGATCATTGTTCCCATCAGATTTTTAGATTGGATCTCTAATTTGGTGCCCGTACGAAAGAAGACAGGTGAGATTCACGTGTGCATTGATTTTAGAAATCTCAATAAAGTTTCGTTGAAAGATAACTATCCACTGCCCAAAATGGACCATATACTTCAACGAATAGTGGGAGAATCTCGTCTGTCACTACTTGATGCTTATTCCGGATATAACCAAGTTTCTTTCCATGAAGATGACCGAGACAAGACAGCGTTCACCACTCCATGGGGAACTTTTCATTACGCTAAAATGGCTTTCGGTTTGAAGAACGCGGGTGCCACATTTCAGC
Organism: Pinus taeda; assembly: GCA_000404065.3. Classification (NCBI taxonomy): domain Eukaryota; kingdom Viridiplantae; phylum Streptophyta; class Pinopsida; order Pinales; family Pinaceae; genus Pinus; species Pinus taeda. The sequence goes on from APFE030211532.1 coordinate 11,406, forward strand.
GTGCAATGGACTTGGCTTTCGCAAATGAGAAGGATGTATTTTTGGTTGTGTACTTGGATGATCTGACGGTGTTTTCCAAATCTGATGAAGAACACATATACCATCTAAAAATTGTCTTTCCAAAGTGCAGAAAATATGGCCTGTCATTGAATCAGAAAAAGAGCTTGTTCACCATGAAGGCAAACTACTCGGGCACATTATCTCAAAAGATGGCATTCGTATTGACCCAGCACATGTACAAGAAATTCAGCAAATCAATCTGCCCCAGAATAAGAAAGAGATTCAATCTTTCAATGGTAAAATGAATTTTCTACGCCGCTTTGTACCTAATCTTGCTGAGCACCTAAGAGAGATTACAAACATGCTTAAGAAGGACAACCAAGTGAAATGGACGGAGGAGGCTATAAAATCTTTCAATTTAGTCAAATTGGCTCTTCCTTCAGCTCCAGTTCTAGTCATCCCGGACTACACTCAGGATTTCATATTGTTTTCATTTGCTTCAGAGCATACTATGGAAATTGTGTTACTGCAGAAAAGAGATGATCATGAAAGACCCATTGTATTCTTCAGCAGAGTTTTAAGAGATGCAACCTTAAAATACAACATCATTTAGAAGCAAGCCCTTGCACTTGTGAAAGAATTGAGATATTTTTGGGTATATATTCTACATTCTCATATTTTGGCCTATGTTCCTAACGCTGTTGTCAAAGATGTTTTAGTGTAGACCGATTCGGAAGGAAGATGAGGCAAGTGGATTGTAGCTTTGTTGGAATATGATGTGGAAATAAAGCCCACAAAGCTTGTTAAAGGACAGGGATTGGCAAGGTTAATGGCCGAATAAAACTTGCACGCCTTAGACATAAATCTGATTGTTGCTATGTCCGATGAGAATGAGGAAGGATTGTCAATTCAGGTATTTGAAATGTTTTCTCTTTCTTCGTGGTATTCAGATATCATATATGTGCTTAAAAATTTGTCACCACCGCCCGGCATGACTAGAAACAAAGCTAGAACACTCAAATTGAAGGCTGCCAAGTTTTGCATTCTAAATTCTGCACTTTATTGGAAAGATCCCGGTGGCATCCTGTTAAATTTCTTGGTGGAAAAAGAAGCAAAGAAGGTCATGGAGGATTGCCACGAGGGAGACTGTGGTGGTCACCTTTTTTGGAAATCAACAGCAAATAAAGTCCTGAGAGCGGGATACTATTGGCCGACATTGTTTGCTGATGTATACAAGATGGTCAAGAGCTGTCATAAGTGTCAGATTTTCGAAGGAAGGCAGAATTTACAGCCTTTGCCACTTAAGCCCATTGAGGTGAGTGCCCCTTTTCAGCAATGGGGGTTGGATTTCATTGGTGAAATTCATCCCGCTTCTTCCAGTCAGCATAGATGGATCCTCACAGTGACAGACTATTTCACGAGATGGATCGAAGCAATTCCCACCAGACAAGCTATAGATGTGGCAATTATTTCATTCCTTGAAAATAACATCTTGTCTCACTTTGGTTGCCCGAATAAGTTAATCATTGATAATGCAACAACTTTCAAATCAAAAAGGATGGTAGAGTTTTGTCATAAATATCACATAATTTTGGGTCACTCAACTGCCTATCATTCGCAAGGCAATGGATTGGCAGAGTCTTCTAACAAATCATTGCTCAACATCATCAAGAAGCTGCTGGAAATAAACAAGAAGAGTTGGCATAAGAGGTTGGTCAATGCACTTTGGGAAAATCAGGTCCGTCAGAAGAAATCCATTGGTATGTCCCCGTTTGAGCTTGTTTATGGAGTTGATACAGTGTTTCCCACCTCTCTCGCAGCCTCGGTAGTCAAACTTCTTCAAGAGGCCAGCAGTGAAGACGATCCTATGCAAAGAAAGTTGAATCAAATGGTCCACTTGCAGCATACCAGAGAAGAAGTCTTCCAAAACACGTCCAAGTTGCAGGAGAAGATTAAGAAAATTTTTGATAGAAAAGCAATGGCAGACAAATTTCAGTTGGATGATGTGCTGCTGAAGTGGGATGCAAGGAATGAGGAAAAAGGCAAGCATGATAAGTTCGAGAATCTCTGGAAAGGTCCCTTCAAGATTGCAACATATCGAGGTCAGAATGCCTTTCTTCTTAAGGAAATGAATGGGGAAGGTTGTCCAGGAGGGCCGATCAATGGTCGGTTGCTCAAGTGGTACCATTTCTGAGTTATTAACACTACTTCCACTGTCACTGTAAATACCATTTTATTTCAGTTTGGTTAGAGTTTGTCAAGTTAGTCTTCAAGTCATTTCAATATCAAATTTGAGTCAGTTTTTTTTTTTGGTCATTTTAGTTTCATAAATGAGTTAGAGTCTTGTGTTGTTTGTCGAAATAATGACTCCATAGCCCAATAGATGAAGGCACTGTCTAGCTCTTCCAGAGATATGTTGTTCTTGGCACCTCCAAGGAGCTGCCATCCTCCATTGGAGCCAATGTTAGAGTCGGTCTTGTCAGTCCTCCGTCAGAGATCAAAACTCTTTCTGCATTTCATTTTTAGGAGTCTCGCTCCATTCACTCAGCTGCATTCTGCAAAGGGCATGCCATAATCTGACGAAAAGGTCTTGTCATTCATTTCCCCTCATGTCTGGCACTTGCTGGCTTAGGTCTTTTCATCAATGTTCACTAAAGTCCATGACAGTCAATGTTTGATATTTTAAGGGACACGAGTCATTTTTAGTCATTAGGTCTAGGGATCAGATAAATTGGTCTTCAATCATGTTCAATAAAGCCATTTAGGCCAAAGGGAGGCCCTTACAAAGTTATGATTTAAAGAATTTCATCGTCATGTTGACAGAGTACGACTGTTCTTCAAAATTCTGTTTTGAAGAAAAGTCAAACAGTGTGTCATTCGTGATAATTTTCAAAAAAGTCTCCAGTTTATCTCTTCAAGCGCAGTCATGGTTTCCTTGGCCAAATTCCATGTCATGCGACCCCTGCAAAAAGTGCCAAAAAATTTCATCATTTTAGCTAAAAATTCAAAGGGAAAAGTGAAATACAGAGTTGCATTAAATCAGAGAAAAGTGTCTAAACAAAACATTAGCAAAGTGGGTTTTGAAGAAACAAAAATCAAACCCATGACTCCAAATGCCTTTATATAGAATTTCCACAAGAAACATAGTCATTTTGCATACCAAGGGAAAGAGAAACATTGCAAAGTGATTGTGAGAGAGCTAGCATGCATTTGGGTGAGTTTGGAGGAGTTTTCAAGGGCGCGGCGCACAGACAGAGGAGCATGGTGCACATAGAGAGCGTGGCGCACAGAGCGCGGCCCCACAGTGTTGAAACAACGCGGGTGTGGCACACACACAGAGCGTGGCGCACACCCGTAAAGGCCCGGTCTTGCTCCCAATTGCATCAAATCACCGTTGAATCACTTCCAATTGACAGGTAGGGTCTAAATCTTGGCGGCTCATGTATTTTTATGAATTTTATGATGGTTTATAGCCGTTTATATTTGCAATAAAAAACACCTAAACCCTACCACTTGAAATCATCAAAGCCATTGCTCTAGTGTTGCAAATTTGTTGTAATGATACCAAGGTTCCACCTCCCCTTTCACCTTTCATTTTTCCCCTTCTTTCCATTGTTCCCTTCCCCCCCTATCCCATTTTTCCCTATTTTTTCATTACCCTAAAAACATTACTAAACCCCTATTCCCTATCCCCTCCACTCATTGGTCAATATAAAACCCCAAAACCCTACCTTATAAAATCCCCAAACACTCCTACATGTCCCTAAACAAAATTCCCCCCCATAACCCCTAATCCCATCATATTATTCCCCTTCCTAACACTCCCTTTTTGCATTGTTCCCCTTGGTGGTAGAGATCACAACATCACATAGTTTCACTACCATCATCAAAGGGAAGTCCAAGCACAGTCCATATACAGCAGTCATGGCATCTGAGCATTCATCAGAGTATGAGATGGAAACCCAAAGTGATTCATCCTCAGAAGAACAGGCTCCCCAAAGACATCATAAAAGTGGCAAACATGTTAGGGATGAGCCAACC
>APFE030211532.1:15545-45585 GCA_000404065.3 Pinus taeda
TTCCAGCATCTATCATGTTTTGAGTTTTGTCAAAGGGTGGCTAATGTTCGAGTTCATCATGAGTTGGCCCGTCTTTTTGTGCTTCACTTACATGGAGGTCACTCTAACTTGGCTAGTGTCACCTTCACACTGAAACCTGAAACTGTCTCATTAGCAACTGGCATACCGAATGTTGGAGAAACATGGCACAAGAAATAGAAGGTTGATCGGCAGCACTATGAGCCTTACATTAAGGCTAGTTTCTTGAGGCAGCTCCAATGAGTCTTTCCATTTCGATATTTGAAAGATGAATATGCTCCACTCATGAAGTTGATCATGAAGTACTTCAGCTGTGAGGGGAGGTTCTCTCGTCTATATGCATATCACATCAGGTTTCTCATGCACTTTACCAGGGTACGGATGATGAACATCCCATATTTCATTTGCAAGAACATAGAGAGGATGAACACCTTCATGCAACACAAAAACCCTCAGCAGCAACTTAACAGTGTTTATCACTTTGCTCTTATTAAGATTTTGGTGGTTCATCAGTTGGGATTGCAAGGCATTACTTGGGATGATTTCATCTCCCGTGACCTCTTTAGCACTTCACAGGTATTATCAGAGGTTGAACATGAGATAGGTGGTCCTTCCCATCAGTATGAGCACCATGAGACTACTACTATGCCAGTATTCATCACCTATCAGAGAGGCAATAGACATTTGTTTGCAACTGCAAAGTGAGTGTTATCTCCACCCGGGGTGGAAGGGGTCACTCAACTGCCTATCGTCGGCAAGGAAATGGATTGGCGGAGTCTTCTAACAAATCATTGCTCAACATCATCAAGAAGCTGCTGGAAATAAACAAGAAGAGTTGGCATAAGAGGTTGGTCAATGCACTTTGGACAGATCGGGTCAGTCAGAAGAAATCCATTGGTACGTCCCCGTTTGAGCTTGTTTATGGACTTGATACAGTGTTTCCCACCTCTCTCGCAGCCCCAGTATTCAAACTTCTTCAAGAGGCCAGCAGTGAAGACGATCATATGCAAAGAAGGTTGAATCAAATGGTCCACTTGCAACATACCAGATAAGAAGTCTTCCAAAACACGTCCAAGTTGCAGGAGAAGATTAAGAAAATTTATGAAAGAAAAGAAAAGGCAGACAAATTTCAGTTGGATGGTGTGGTGCTGAAGTGGGATGCAAGGAATGAGGAAAAAGGCAAGCACGATAAGTTCGAGAATCTCTGGAAAGGTCCCTTCAAGATTGCAGCATATCGAGGTCAAAATGTCTTTCTTCTGAAGGAAATGAATGGGGAAGGTTGTCCAGGAGGGCCGATCAATGGTCGGTTGCTCAAGCGGTACCATTTCTGAGTTATTAACGCTACTTCCACTGTCACTGTAAATACCAGTTTATTTCAGTTTGGTTAGAGTTTGTCAAGTTAGTCTTCAAGTCATTTCAATATCAAATTTGAGTCAGTTTTTTTTTTTGTCGTTTTAGTTTCATAAATGAGCTAGAGTCTTATGTTTTTTGTCAAAATAATGACTCCATAGCCCAATAGATGAAGGCACTATCTAGCTCTTCCAAAGATCTACTATTCTTGGCACCTCCAAGGAGCTGCCATCCCCCATTGGAGCTAATGTTAGGGTCGGTCTTGTCAGTCCTCCGTCAGAGATCAAAACTCTTTCTGCATTTCATTTTTAGGAGTCTCGCTCCATTCACTCAGCTGCATTCCACTAAGGGCATGCCATAATCTAATGGAAAGGTCTTGTCATTCATTTCCCCTGATGTCTGGCACCTGCTGGCTTAGGTCTTTTCATCAATGTTCACTAAAGTCCATGATAGTCAATCTTTGATCTTTTAAGGGACAAGAGTCATTTTTAGTCATTAGGTCTAGGGATCAGATAAATTGGTCTTCAAACATGTTCAATAATGCCATGCAGGCCAGAGGGAGGCCCTTACAAAGTTATGATTTAAAGAATTTCATCGTCATGTTGACAGATTACGACTGTTCTTCAAAACTTTGTTTTGAAGAAAAGTCAAACAGTGTGTCATTTGTGATCATTTTCAAAAACGTCTCCAGTTGATCTCTTTAGGCGCAGTCATGGTTTCCTTGGCCAAATGCCATGTCATGTGACCCCTGCAAAAAGTGCCAAAAAATTTCATCATTTTAGCTAAAAATTCAAAGGGAAAAGTAAAATACAGAGTTGCATTAAATCAGAGAAATGTGTCAAAACAAAACATTAGCAAAGTGGGTTTTGAAGAAACAAAAATCAAACCCATGACTCCAAATGCCTCTATATAGAATTTCCATAAGAAACATAGTCATTTTGCATACCAAGGTAAAGAAAAACATTGCAAAGTGATTGTGAGAGAGCTAGCACGCATTTGGGTGAGTTTGGAGGAGTTTTCAAGGGCGCGGTGCACAAACGGAGGAGCGCGGCACACATAGAGAGCGTTGTGCATAGAGCGCGGCCCCACAGTGTTGAAACAACGCGGGCATGGTGCACACACAGAGCGCGGCGCACTGGGTTTTCTGTGTGGCGCACACCTGTAAAGGCCCGGTCTTTCTCCCAATTGCATCAAATCGCCGTTGAATCCCTTCCAATTGACAGGTAGGGTCTAAATCTTGGTGGCTCATGTATTTTTATGAATGTGATGATGATTTATGGCCATTTATAATTGCAATAAAAAACACCTAAACCCTACCACTTGAAATCATCAAAGCCATTTCTCTAGTGTTGCAAATTTGTTGTATTGATACCAAGGTTCCACCTCCCCTTTCACCTTTCATTTTTCCCCTTCTTTCCATTGTTCCCTTACCCCCATATCCCATTTTTCCCTATTTTTTCATTACCCTAAAAACATTACTAAACCCCTATTCCCTATCCCCTCCAATCATTGGCCAATATAAAACCCCAAAACCCTACCTTATAAAATCCCCAAACCCTCCTACATGTAACTAAACAAAATTTCCCCCCATAACCCCTAATCCCATCATATTATTCCCATTCCTAACACTCCCTTTTTGCATTGTTCCCCTTGGTGGCAGAGATCACAACATCACATAGTTTCACTACCATCATCAAAGGCCAGCCCAAGCACAGTCCATATACAGCAATCATGGCATCTGAGCATTCATTGGAGTATGAGATGGAAACCCAAAGTGATTCATCCTTGGAAGAACAGGCTCCCCGGAGACATCATAAAAGTGGCAAACATGTTAGGGATGAGCCAACCACCCTCAAAGAATTGTAGGCCTGCCCTCTTGCTATGTCATGTTTCCAGCATCTATCATGTTTTGAGTTTTTTCAAAGGGTGGCTAATGTTTGAGTTCATCATGAGTTGGCTCGTCTTTTTGTGCTTCACTTACATGTAGGTCACTCTATCTTGGCTAGTGTCACCTTCACACTGACACCTGAAACTGTCTCATTAGCAACTGGCATACCGAATGTTGGAGAACCATGGCACAAGAAACAGAAGGTTGATCAGCAGCACTATGAGCCTTACATTAAGGCCCGTTTCTTGAGGCAGCTCCAAAGAGTCTTTCCATTCTGATATTTGAAAGATGAATATGCTCCACTCATGAAGTTGATCATGAAGTACTTCAGCTGTGAGGGGAGGTTCTCTCATCTATATGCCTATCACATTAGGTTGCTCATGCACTTTACCAGGGTACGGATGATGAACATCCCATATTTCATTTGTAGGAACATAGAGAGGATGAACACCTTCATGCAACACAAAAACCCTCAGCAGCAACTTAACAGTGTTTATCACTTTGCTCTTATTAAGATTTTGGTGGTTCATCAGTTGGGATTGCAGGGCATTAATTGGGATGATTTCATCTCCTGTGACCTCTTCAGCACTTCACAGGTATTACCAGAGGTTGAACATGAGATAGGTGGTCCTTCCCATCAATATGAGCACCATGAGACTACTACTATGCCAGTATTCATCACCTATCAGAGAGGCAATAGACATTTGTTTGCACCTGCAAAGCGAGTGTTATCTCCACCCGGGGTGGAAGGGGCCTCACTTCCGACATCGGAAACATAGGTACAGGACAAGGGCAAGAGGCCCATGCATGACGAGGGGCCATCAGGTGAACAAGATGCCAACTTCATCCTCATTCATGATGATGATACAAATGTGGAGAGTGCCAAGCTTAGGAGGACCATCCAGGAGTAGCAAACGGAGATCCAAGCCTTGTCTCTCAATTAGGAGAGGGCCAAGTGGATTATTAGGTATTTGGAGCAGAGGAACAAACAGCTCAAATACCAGCATGAGATCATGGAGCTGCAAAACATCCGCGAGAATCGCGAAGCTGCCCAACATAGGAGGATTGAGTTCACTCCATTCGAGCAAGAGATTAACAATGACCGAGAGTCTTGGCTCGAGCGTATCAACATCCACCTTGAGAGACTACTAGAGAAGGCCGACAAGGACAAAACCATATTGAGGTGGATGTTTTATCACTACAGGGCACGGAATATGAGTTCAAAGGCTCAGATAAGGAGTTTGAAGGTGAAATTGGGGAGAGCGACAAAGAGACAAAAGAGGAAAAAATAGTAAGATCGGCTTCAAATTTTGGTTGAAGCCTCTGTGGCCCAGCATAGCACTTCATAGAGAACCTCCAGCCCAAATTTCAAAAATATTTGGGGCAATTTTGGTCACATGACAAATTTTTGGGCACGGAACAGGGTTTTTCTCCTTGTGCGTCGCGCCACTGGCATGGCACTTATGATTGGGAGCTCCAAATCAAGAATGGTTTGCATTTTTTGACTTAGAATGAAAAATCATGACTTCTAGTGCATGGACAAGAATTTTGGGCAAGTTTTGAGTCCCCAAGGGGTCAAAAACACTCAAAAAATGACCTCTCTGCCCCTATTTTGACACACAAAAGCAGTCTTGGGAGAATGAAGTTTTGGAGGGGTAAATGAGCACCAAATTCAGAAATTTACTTGGGTTGGAAAGTAAACAGGTAGGGCTTTCCAACAAGCACACTTGGGCACAATCTGGACTCCAGCAGGTACCTCAAAATCGCCTCCAAAGTGGTGTGGCGCATATAGTTTTGGGCGCGGCTTATATAGACCAAAAGGCCAAAATCACTTCCGCTCCGCGACATTTCGATTCGCAACTTTCTCCAAGTGGGCCCGCTCATTTATACTAAATTTTTCTTGGCACCTAAGACAAAGTTTAAAGAGTATTTTCACTAAAGGTGGGCTCCTATCCAAGTGGCAAAGGAAGGCGATCAGTCACCCAAAGCAATTTGTCATTTTTGTAATGATGCACCTGTAACTAATGGTTGGCTTTCCATTTCCATTTTGTAATGATTTGCAAAACTCCCCAACTCAGGGTCGTTCTATTTCCCAATGGCATAGTCTATTTATTGTACGCAAAACCATTTTCAAAGGGTTGGTTGTAATTTCTAGGAGACTGTGGGAGAGAAACTCAGTTCTTTATTGTATATTTTGACAAAGAATTAATGAAAGGCAGCGGCTTTGGTTCATGAGATTCATGTGGTGTGAGTGTAGCAAATGTGTTCTCTTTATGTTTCATATGTATTTCGTTATGTTTGACAGTTCATTCATATTCATTTCCAGTGAAATTTTCTAAGTAAGATAAGGTAGAATTCATGTTTATTGCTCTGCTTGTGGGAAAGTTTCACGTTATGTGTTCTTCTTCTGTTGAAAAGGATTCATTTGTTTATGCCCTTTTCACCCTCCTAAACAATCTTTCCATTTCCCATTATTTCAATTATATTGCTAGACTTTCCGCCTGTCTTGCCTCACGAATTAATCTATGCCTTTGTGTTAAATTCTCTGCTCTGCTGTTCGTTGGTCCCATACATCCAAACTCAGTCATCTATAAACAATTGCTCTTTTTTTCCATATTTATTGTCCCTAGCCTAAATCATATTCATTGTAAGTCATCTGGACCATTATTGTTGATCTGTTTCACTGAGTGTGACTCGAAGAGAGCCCTCTCCTGTTCTGGTAGGGGCTAGCTCCAGACTGAGCGTGGTTTGTGGTTACCCTGAATTTTGCCTTCCTTCAGCCTAAGGCAGATTTAGGTGCTAACACAACCCATCATCGATGACACCATGCATGCGATGAGGGTAAAGTCCATTTCGAACTGAGAGGCTAATGTGGCACCTTCCAATCCTTCCAAGGATCCCTTCTTGGACTTCTTCAATGGGCAATTAGTCGCATAATGTCCCATCTCAATTGAAGTATGATATGAATTTGATTTGCACCTGCAACCCCAAACTTCAAATTTCATATTCTCTCCTCAGTATACTATTCACAGCTCTGATAAACTAGGCTCTGATACCATGTAGAAATTCTGCAAATTCTCTACAAATCTCGCTCTAAGACCATGTAGAAAATTTGACTGTAGATTACCCTGATAATGCAATATAACCAAAGAAAAATACTATAATCTAATTCTACTATCAATTTTTGGAAGCTTAAATATTAAGAAAGATCGAGTTTAACACATATAACTAGAAGAAAAAGAATCAATGCACAATACACATGAAAATACTTTGGTGAAATCGTCGGCTAAAAACCCCATTATTTGTATTATCATACAAGGTGGAAATACATAATGATTATAGAGAGCCTCAGCTCTCACAGCTAGCGAGCTCTCAGTACAATCCTCATAGATGCTCACAAGAAATCCTGGCTTCTCATAAGCCTTCTCCTCTACCCTCCAAGCTCATATTTCCTTGTGTTGTTCCTCTAGGATGATTTCCTCCAACCAAGTGGAAAACTGATCCCGCACACTGATCTCACACCATGTCAGAACTGCGCAATCCTCAAGGAACCTTACCTTGACTGCATGCATGACTTTCCTTTATAGGAAAACACATGCAACTGATACTTTAATATCAACTAGGTTTTTCTCAGAATAGACATGTATGAGTTTCTGATGAGGGAATCTTTAGTTATCGAGAGTACACTAGTTGAGTGCATGCATGCATCAACTGAATGATAACTCACAATTAGTTCCTCAAACAAGTTGGAACTAATTTAACTAGACTTAACTCAGTAAATTGAGCTAACTAATTACAACTCAAACATAACTCAATCTTATCTCCTTAATTTAAGGGATAACTCTTGCATGACTTCAGAAAGACTTCTAACTTGAATTTCTCCAACTAATCAATCCATAATGTATTAATTAACTATTTCCAAGCAACTGGTGAGACTAAATTTCACAATTTTAATTCAAGGACAAATTAAAATTGGAATTTTTGGATTCTATTTTTATCATTTCTTGTTTCTATTTTCAACATTGATCCCTTCTTTCACTACCTTCATCTTCTTACCTCGGTATTTCTTAAGTGTTTGGGCACCTTCTTGAGGCGCTTGTAGCATTTAGAAGCTCGAAAATTCCATATCTTCACTTGACATTTCTGTTCTTTGACCTCTTATGCCAACTCTATCTTACCTTGCTTCTGCCAAGTCTGCTCCTTCATGACCTGGTTTAATGCCTCCAAGTCATGAATTTGTTGTTCAAGCTCTACTATCTGGTTATTCAAATAGAGGGTAGAGGTCTTTGTTTCTAGCTCATTTGGTGTGAGCACTTTCTCTGCAACTAATACGAAAAATGTATCGTCATTGCCAAGATCAAAGTCTTCTTGGCCATCTAGCATCTGCATCATACTATCACCAAGGGTTTCAATGCTAGTGGATTCTATGTCACTGAGGATTTCATCTCCCTGTGCATCTAACTTATCAGGGGTTTCAGTACCTTGTACATCCAACTCAGCAGGGGCTTTAGTACCTTGTTCATTCACCTTGTTAGGGGCTTCAGTACCCTCTTCATTCAATTCATCAAGGATTTTAGTACCTTGTTCATCAAAATTGTTGAGGGTTTCAATGTGTTGCGCCTCATCATTTACCTAACCCTATGCTAGGTCTTTACTTGTACTTGGTGTCATTCTTTTCTAATTTAGTTATGAAGGAAGGCCGACAAGAGTATTTCATCCTCCTTCTCCACATTTTCTTCATTCACCACAGTGTGAGCTACTGCATCTGCAAGAACCGATAGGTTGTGATCTCTAGGTGAAGCTTGGGGTGTCTTGTCAATCAAAATCGGGGAGCTCAACTGAGCGTTACTTGTCCCCAAAGAGACAGTCCTTCTCTTCATTGAGATCCTGGTCATTCTTCCTTTTGCTGAGGACAAGGCTTCTTCAACATATTTCTCCCTTTCTTGCACCCGTTTGTCCTTTCTTTTTGTCTTAGCAAGGCACAGAGTCTCGACTTTTCTTTTCTTTCTTACACTTTTTCTAGCTGACTCCCATCGACTTCTTTCCCAAAATTCTTTCAAGAACGCCTCCTAGGTTATTTCCTTAGCCTCCATCTCTTTCTTGACCAGGACTGAAATGAGCCCCTGATGGTACAGATTATCTGCAACTCGACCCGCATTCTTGTTCTGCACTTCTTTCGCCATTTTCTCTAAACTCTAGAGTAGGTAATAAGGGAAATTAATGCATTTCCCTGATTCAAACTACAACAACAATCGGATATGGTACACGAACATTAATGTGTAACTTCCCTCACATGTCAGAAACTTATGTAATATATACAGGAGGTCTCACCATTTTCTAAACATGGCGCTCTGCAGAAGCCCTTTCTTCCAATCGACTTTGACCTTCAAATCGATCAAAAATCGGCACCATATTTTCTTTTCGATCCTTTCCTTTTTAAACCATTTTTCCCCTACGGTCAACAAGCTTTTAGCTCATGCTATAGATTCTTCCATGACCTGAAATTCCAGTGATCCTACCTTAGCTCTGCATTCCTCCAATGTCCTTGTGAATTCCAAAGCCACGACTATATCAAACCTGTCGAATTTCTACAAAAATGGGAGAAATCCAGATTCTTGCAATAGTGCAAGACTACTTCGATATTCGATCGTCTTTTCTATCTCCTTCACAAATGATGGTTCATGTCTCATGGGTGACATCTTTGTTTTGAATCCACCTCAATTCTCTATCACAGCGTTAGGAAGATTTCACCTTCCAGAGTGCAATGGAGCTGTTGAGAATTTTATGATGGAGATCCAGTCGTTCCACCATCTTGTTGATGACTTCCATCCAATCACGTTCAATCATTAAAATCACCCCTTCGAGACGGATGCACATATGTATCAATCTGCTACGGGCATGCAATGAAAATTGGAGGAGGCAGAAATTTTTGCGGCAGCGGTGTAACAGTCATGGGGGATTGGATTATGAGGTAAGGCTATCATGAACAAGTGATGGAGGATCTTTCCAAACAGTGGTAAGTGTGGGATTTCAAGTGGATCTATACTATCCCCGTTTGCCTCATAACTCACATAAGGTGTACTTTGGTACTCATTAAAAAGATTAGACCTCAGAACCTAAAATATCTTGCATTTTAAATGATTTCTCCTAAATTAGTAAATGATAAAGCAAAGTTTAACCATAATTTAAATAATAAAATGCTATGCTCTATCATTGTGGTAGTCATTCATTGGCAGAAAATAAAAAGTAAAGTTCATCAAGCGTTCTGCATCAAGCACTCTTGTACTGTGTTAACCATTTTTGCATTGTGTTGTCACAGTCAGGAACATGCTTGGACTGAACCTGCTTTCACTGCAATGTGATTTCACTGAGCCTGCTTTCACTACAACGTGCTTAAATTGAACATAACTACACCAATCATGTGTGTTCCTGCACCAGGGATTTTTGTAGCATCGAAGAAAGAGGGGATAATTTTTTATAGAACTCAATTATTTGGCTGGACTAAAAAAATATTGGTTGAATATACAAGAGAAGTTTTATTCGCCATTCTTTGGTGTTTCATGAGCATGCCTTTTGATATAACTGTATTAGATCCTGCAATTGATCCATGAGGGAACAAAGAAGTGTGAAGGGGAAATTTTCAGAATGGGAAGGAATATCATAACAGGGATTCCAAGAATAATACTACCAAGGGGATAAACAAAAATGGGATGTGGAAAAAATTCAAGGGGGGAAAGAGGGATTTTACGAAATCGGACAGGGATAATTTTTTTAGAAGAAAAAGGAGGGTTATTCATTATGGGATTAAGAAAAGAAAAATAGCAAGAAATACAAAATGGGAAAATAGAAAAAAGGTAGAATTTTATCTTCAAGATCTACCTGCACTAGTGCCGGAAAAAGTAAATGTAATGGGAATTAAGCATTTACTTGGATAAAAATTTCCATGCTAGTTACCCCAAACTTCGGTAAGGGCTGGGTTCCTTGAACATGCTTCTTCTTGGTGACAGCCAGCATATCTAAAAATCAAGTAATATTCCATTTTTATTGAAATTTCAATCTTCCTGCCAGAATGCTGGTTTTCAGGTTGATCCTTCTACAATCATGTCAATCAACTGATTTTCATAATTATGGTATTTTTTTTATATACTTTTTATTTTGTCATTTTTTTTTATTTTTTTATTTTTTATTTTATTTTTATCTTTATTTTATTATATGAGGAAAAGAAAGAATCCGATCTTCAATAGGTTGGTGTTTCCACCTACCAACTCCTTTTCAAATTGTTGTTGGACTTGCTGCATAAAATCTCCTTTAGGAAGGGGCTGAAAATACACCTTCAATCTATGCCCATTTACCAGGAACATGGAATTTTTTCCATCAATAGTTTTAATTTCTACCACTCCATTCTCAAATATTTTGACCACCTCATAAGGTCTCATCCAGCGTGTATGGAATTTCCCTTTAAAATATTTAAATCTAGAATTGTAAAGGAGTACCCAATCACCTGGTTGGAGTGACTTCTTCAGGATAGACTTGTCATGCCACTTTTTACGTTTTTGTTTACCAAGATGTTCTACTGCATAGCATACCTTAGAAATTCATATAACTCATTCAATTGTAGAAGACGTTGTTGTTGTGCTTCAGAGAGATCTAGCCCCAATTGAACTACAATCCTGAAAGTCTTGATCTGGAATTCTAATGGCAAGAGGACTTGTTTCGCGTACACCGGCTCATATGGTGTGTGTCCTATGTTGTTCCTCCAAGTGGTTCGGTATGCCCACAAGGCTTCCGGTAATTTGTCAGCCCAATCCTTTTTATGGATATTTACTATCTTTGTGAAGATGGAATCACCTTGTTTATGGACTCCATTTGACCATTTGCTTATGGGTGATACGGTGTAGATTTCTTATTCTGGATTTTGTACTGCTCCATCACACCCTGTACCATTTTAGAAATAAATTGTGGTCCATTGTTAGAAACAATTTCTCTAGGCACACCAAATCTAGTAAATATTTCAATAAAAACAAAATCAACAACTTTTTCAGTAGCAAAAGAAACAGCTTTAGCTTCTACCCATTTTGTAATGAAATCTGTAAAAACCAAAATATGTTTTTTATTTAATGATATTGGATTTATTGGCCCTACAAAATCAATGGCCCGTTTTTCAAAAGGCTCAATCATGACATGAGGACATAAAGGCATTTCATTGGTTTGATTAGGTTGGCCAATTCACTGACAGTTATCACATCGCTTGACATATTGTTTGGCATCCTTAAACAAGGAGGGCCAAAAATAGCCATCTTGTAACACTTTGTATGCAGTTCGCTTATCAGCGAAGTGACCCCCGCAAGGTTAATCATGGGTAGATTTTAAGATATCAAACACTTCTTCCTCTCTTACACATCTACGGACAATAAGATCTAGTCCAGTGTAAAAGAGGTCTCCGTGAATCTAGGAATGTGCAGCACTTTTCCGTATGATACTCCGCTTTTCATGAGTGGATAAGTGAGGTAGCATTTTTCCAGTGACTAAATAGTTAGCTATGTTAGTGAAGCACGGGGATTCTACCGACACAGAAAAAATATGTTCATCAGGAAAGTCATCATCAACAGGAATTTCTTCACTAGGATTACTAAATATTGAAAGATAATCTGCTACTACATTAGATTTTCCTCATCTATCAATAATAGTAATATTAAATTCCTGTAACAATAGTAACCACCTAGTCACTCTATCGCTAGTTAATGGTTTATTCATCAAATATTTTATTGTGAAATGGTCAGTATGAACAAAGACTTTATATCCTGTAATGTAATGTCTAAATTTATTAATGGAAAAAATTACAGCTAAAATCTCTTTCTCTGTAACGTGTAATTTAATTCAATGAGTGACAAGTTTTTACTAATTAAGTAAATAGCATAGGATTGTTTGTATTTTTCTTGTCCTAAAGCTGCACCAATAGAAGTATTTGAGGCATCGAAGGAAATATGAAATGGCAGGGACCAGTTTGGTCCTCTCAAAACTGGTGCCTGAACTAGCTTTTCCTTCAATGTCTCAAAGGACTATTGGCAAGTTGTGGACCAAGAAAACTCACTATCCTTAGCCAAAAGTCAGAAAAGGGGGGTAGCTATCCTTGAGAAATTCTTAATGAATCTCCTATAGTAGCCCGCATGTCCTAGAAAACCTCTCACTTCCCTTTGAGTTTTGGGTACAGGAAGACTCAAAATAATTTCTATTTTTGCAGGGTCAACATGGATACCTTTGTCGGAAATAAGATGGCCAAGAACCACTTCAGCCTTGCACATTAATCTACATTTTTTGTCACTCAAGGCAAGGTGAGCTTCTTAGCAACAAAGAAGCACTTTTACTAGATTTTTGAGGGCTTCCTAAAATGAATCACCAAACATAGAAAAGTCACCCATATAGAATTCCACACACTCAAGGTTAGCAAAAATGGCCACGACTTCCCTTTGAAAGGTAGCCGAGGTATTACATAGCCCAAAGGGAAACACTTGGTAAGAAAATGTACCCCATGGACATGTAAAATTGGTTTTTTCTTGATCCTTGGGTGCAATCTGTATCTAGTTATAACCACTAAATCCATCTAGAAAAGAAAACTACTTCTTACCAGCAAGGGTATCGAGTACCTGGTCGATGAAAGGAACGGGGGAGTAATCCTTAAGAGTGGCTTTGTTCAATTCTCTATAGTAAATTCAAATACACCATCTCCCATATTTTTTCAAGATTAATACCAATGGAGAGACCCACTGGCTGTCAGAAATAGGATAGATAAAATCAGCATCCAAGAGTTTTTGCAATTCTTCCTTTACAACAGCTCTTAGAGCTGGGCTGATATGCCTTTGGGGTTGTTGGATAGGTCGAGCTCCATCTTGAATATAGATATGGTAGGTACAAGTTTCAGGAGGGATTCCTTTCATATCTTCACAGCCCCATGCAAAGGCATCAAGATAGTTTCACAACAAATTCACAAGTCGCTCTTGCTAGGATGAATCCAAGTCTGAACTGATATGCAAGGACTTGCCTGGACTAATATCAACAAGAGTGGTATCAGGCTCAAGAGTACACAGAGGTGTTGCTAGAGATGGTGACGAGGGAGGTAGAGATTCATGACTTTCCTAAAAATCTAGACTAGAAATATGACTCAATGACTCAAAATTGGGCATGGTGTCTAGATTGTTCAGGAATTCTTGAATCTCACCCTCCTATGAAGACTCAACGTACTAATGTATCAAGGAAACAGAATGAGTCTCCTCATCAACATTGTAGTCTTACCAAAAAGTGTCTTAGAGCTTCTGAATGGATCTAGCAGGTGGATACAAGGTGACCTTCTTTCCTAGAATCTCCATGGGAAATATACATGTCACCAGAACGACATCCAATAAAAGCATCGACTGTAGGAAGCCATTGTCATCCCAAGATCAAGGGATTTCCTCCCACAGGATTCTTTGGCTAAAGCACAATGAAGTCTATGGGGTATTCCCACGAGTCTAAAGAAATGACCACATCATCCAACACCCCTTTTGGCTTGATTTTAGATCTATCTTCCAATTCAAGCACAATGGGAGTAGGACAAATATGGACCAATCCAAATTGATCCATGGTATGCTTAGTCATAGCATTAATGGCCACCCCCAGGTCTATAATTACATTAAATACAAGTACATCTCTTATCTTAACAGAGACAATAGGGTTTCTGGGTTCAGTATATTTCTTCATGAGCATACACCCCATCATTAACTCTATTGCTCTACCAACAAATTGAATAGTGTGAGGTTCTAATCTTCTCCTTCTTGGCTTCTTGAGACAAAGTTCCCTAATTATTTTTGTGCAAATAGGGATCTCTTTGATAACTTGGAGCAAAGGTACCTTTATGAAAAGGTTCCTAAGCTCAGAGGCCAAGCTAGACTCAGGAATGGGGTCATTCATCTCCACAACTAAACTCTATGGATAGGGAGGTCGGTTGGAAGAATATGGAAAAGGCTCAGAGGGTAACGGGATGGGCTGGATGGTGACATCCTTTTCAGAATGGTCAGGAGTTTTCTCCTCACCTCTTTCTTCGGTAATCACCATGGGTTGCTTCTAATTTTCTAAGGTTACTATCTTCCCCAATCTCAATTGGAGATCATTGACTTATATCTGGATGAGGAAAGAGGGTTCATAGATTGGATCATTTGTACCGCTTTGTTATTGGGGTTGGGTAAAGGTTGGGTAGGCAACTAAGGAGGTCGAAATGGTGGAGGTAAAGGCAATGGTGGCATTGGTTGACTCAGCTAAGGTAATAATAGTTGTTTTATTGGGTAAGGTGCATATGTAGGCGGGTATGACTACATATGTGCAAGATAAGAATGGTGTGAATGGTTTGGTTGTATACATCCTTGTTTCCAAGTTTGGGAGGGTTGTCCATAATGATATTGGTTCCCAAGCTGCCAATTTTGAGAGTGACTAGTGTTAGGATAGGACTATGGATGTGCACTATAACCAAAAAAAATGTGGTGGAAGTTTAGGAGCCATACATGCACTTACCTGAGGCCAGTTTCTTCGTGCTCCCATATCATGCAATGATTCGGCTTCAAGTTGTCCTCCTTCAAATACAGCTTTCAACCCAAGTATGGAGGGACATTTTTTCATGGCATGGTTCTTTGTACAAATTGCACATTTATTAGTTCCTTTAATATCGAGAGGAAATTCTCTTAAAATATGCTTTTTTCTACATTTTGGACAAAAAATAGACAATGACTCTTGTTCCTCTACAAGTTTTTGCTAAAATTTCAAAGAGTCTATTTGTTTACTAACAATATTCATTATTTTAATTTTCATATTTTCCATTTTGTTCTCTAATCCAATAATCATAACATCAATAGATTCAATTTTCTTTTTTCTATTGCGAATTCCTTTACCAGATCTATATTGGTTCCTCGAGAATTTCATGTACAAGTCACAGATTTGATCAAATTATTTCTAAGCAATATCCCCTTGTCCTAATAAAATTAGATTATTCCTAGCGTCATCAGTAAGCCCATGTAATAACAAGGTTCTAATGGTACTTAGATCAAATTTGTGCTTTGACCTCTGGAGGATGTACTGGAATCTCTCTAAGTGGTCCTCTAGAGTCTCATCATCATTTTGCACAATAGTAAAGATTTCATCTTGAATATCTCTAGTTTTATAGTATTCCTAATATTTTGACAAGAACACTCTTTTCATTTGTTCCCAAGAAGATATAGTGTTTCCTCCTAGTCCCATGAACCATCATAGTGTTGCGTCCTTGAGAGTTGCAGGAAACAACTTTAACTTCTGAGCATTAGATGAATAGTCATAACTTCTACATAAAATATCAAACTCAAATAAAAAAGAGTTTGGGTCTTCATGTACCTTATCATAGAAATGAGGAAGAGCTGATGGTGGAATATTTTTCATTTGTACTTGTGTATCAGGATCCATAATTAGGAATCCATAAGTGGATTTTTCCTCATTTACTTTATTTTCACCAATTCCTTCTACATGGTCTTCACGATTTTCCATTGTTGCTCCTCCAAGTGAACCACTCTCAACAGGCTAAGAAGGTTGACTATGGGTTATAATAGTCCCCTTCTTCCCCTTTGTGGGTTGTGTCACACCTGAACTGCTGCTACTAGAGCCCAAGTAGACTATTCATGCATGATGAGTTTGGGTCTGTTTGGACTTTCTGCCTGCAAAAGAAGGCCCAATATGAGATTTTATTTCAGATTTATCAATGTTTCCTCGGCCACTAGTGGGCTTGGGACCCCTACCTCTTTTAGGCATTCATTTTAAGAAATGACAAAACAAAATTCCAATAAAATGCTACAATTCAAAAAATAACTTAAACACCTATGAATTCCTTCAAGCAATAGAAGCACACTATAGGAAAAAATAATAGCATACTTACCCCTATTGCAAAAAACAAAAAATTCTTACCAATTCCAATCGCTTCCCCGACAACAGCACCAAAATGTTGGGTGCAAGAATTGCACTTAAGCAAGCTCCTTCAACACTTAATTGTCAACCCATGGGTTTCGTAAACTTAGAGATGAAGCACAGGTAATGCCAAAAGTGGTATGAACTTTTCCTATTTCTATTCCTACTTCTCAATTAAGATTTTGTAGAATCAAATAGAAAAATATCAAAGGCAGCTAACACCAAAGTAATTCTAGTGTTGGAATGTAAAAGAATGCATTTGCGAAAAAACCAAATAAAGGAACTTTCACACTGCTGTAAATGATATTAACTACTGAAGTAAAACTCTATGTTTATCCTCATTATAGGTGATGGTAGTTTAACAAGTGGGCCCTTGAAAATATTTGCCTTCTAAATGATTTTCCTTCTCACACTGAGTGGTCATTCCTGTACTCTTGAAATCTACCTACACTAGTGCGGGTACAAAACTTATGTGAGAAGTATATTTTACACTTATACAGAAGACTTATATCTTCATGTAGGGACTCTAAGCCTCAAGGCTTGGAGCACTCTGTTCCTGTAACAAGACACTGGTCCTTGTACCAGAATAGAGCTTCCTACACCAAATATTCCAATTTACTTTTGGGAAAACAAAAGAGCATGTTAACTATAAAAAGAATTGCAAATGCGAGCAGAATTTGAAATAATCTTGCATACGAAAAAGAATGCTTTAATCAACTGAATCTCTCAAATAGAAATAAACTTTTAAGATTAAAAATAAAATAATAATAATAATAATATTAAATAATAAAAATAATAAATAAAATAAAAATAAAAATTAAAAAATAAATAAAATAAAAAATCATCTTCAAAAGCTAAACAAAACTTTCTTCAGTCAAAGGGTTTTTCATGCAATCAAATCTAACTCGAAATGGTTCACTATAATATTCCAGATTACTTTTAATCCTTTTCCTTAAATCCTGAAGTGAAAATAAAAATTAAGATATGCAACAACATTCTTTTCTATTTCATTAAGTTATTCTTAACCTTTACGAATTTAACTTTTAGTATTAGAGATGCCTCCTTCGGATGATAAACACTTGCTTTGCAGAAATATATTAAATCATATAAAGGAAAATGATGAAACACTTGTTGTAAATGAACTAGCGAACCAAAGTGCAATATCCTACATGTACTAGTGCAGGAATGATCTTATCTGCACGATCCAAGCAAAAGCAAACCAAAAAAGAAATTAAAGGAAGTAAAGTAATTTAATTTGACTTTCACACAATGGATCTGTTCAGACTTGACTATTTTAATAAAATAAATCAAAATTCGTAAGCAAGCATGAAATTAAGATTCAAACCACACTTTTGTAAATAAATAGACTTAACACACCTTTAATATAAAAAAAGCAAGAGGGTAAATGAGTTGGGTTGGTTGGGCCCTAGCCAACCAGATCATTTCACATTTTAGGAAACGAAAACCTTCACACATTACTAACACATCAATGAATAATTATAACATAGAATGAGAAAATAATGGTGCAGCTACTTGTATTAATTCCAATCGGAAAATATACATTTGAGTTCAAGTCCAGCCCAGAACAAGGGTGACAATGAAATCACAAATAAATCAGAAATTACAACTATACTGTTATCACTATCACTTTGCTAACTTAGTTCTATCTGAAAGCTACATTTTATACAACCCTTCGGCCTGTGGCAATAACCAAAAATTACAATCATTCCAAGTCAATCCTTTCAGTTGAAACAAAATAACAAACAAAATTACAAAATTAATCCAACGGCTACAATAAGGTGCGAACTATTTGTTGGCCTAGACCTGATCCTCATCCATATCCCTGACTATCCTCCACTTTGAGTTCAACTCCAGATGACCGCAATCGAACTGGGCGACATGGACCAAGATGCCCACATGAGGTGATCGAACTGTTACTGAGATCATGGAACGGATAGTTGCTAGCAGTGCAGGAATCTACCTACACTAGATCAAGCTAGTATAACGATTAATACTTTAGCTTATCAAATACTTTAGGAAAGTAAATATAAGTTACAAGAAATATTAAAGGCATGAATCTATTTAAAATGATTAATTAAGCACCTAATAAACGTTAAACATGAAATATGAAGTTTATGTAGCAATAAACTATATTCTTGGAGTAGTGCAAGAATGAGGAGGTTTTTGTAGATAAACAGAGGTTAATGATTGTGGTTTTGTAATAGGAAGGGGGTAAAAATGGAGCATTTCAGCCTACCAACAAACGACCTGATTAATAACGCCCAAATTAAATTTTGTGCCCCTTGATTGCTGGGAAGATCACGTGACATTATACAAAGGGAGAATGTACCTTGGACACCATCCTCATGGTTGAATTCAGTGTTCATGACTCCCATCTCAACTAGTGTAAGTATTTGCTTGATGAATTATTTCATTCCCTTGAGGATGCTTATCGTAAGTGAGGTTACTTTATTTATGTCTATTTGATTGTTTCCATCACCATGCTTAAACGGAAACCACCTGTGGGTTGTGATCTCAATTCCCCTTTAGACTGTAAATCCTTAGAATTCACCTATTACCTTGTAGAACCCATTCTGATTCTGCTTATGTTTCCTTTAATGATACCATTGTTGGTGCATGGTACAATAAGTTGATTAAAGCCACCCAAATCATGTGAGTTCCTCCATCCCTACTTGAAAAACATGCTTACCATATTTGGTTTTGGATTGACCATAACCATTTTTATGTATGTCCCAATGATGTAGATAAGGACAAATTTCATAGTCATTGTCTACCATACTACTTATTAGAAGATGCTTTCCATAAGGAGGTTATTGGTTGACCTAGAGTCCAGCAATGTCAACAACCTGATAACATTTTTTATGATCTCAATAGCCTCACTCAACAAAATTCACCAATGAATGGTTCATCCTCATCTCACAAGCACCAAATTTCACCATTATCTCCTACTTCTGACCCAGAAGAATACTAGCTCCTAATCAAGAAACTTCACTCTTGTATTGTTCCAAATCCTTGTACCACTTTCACCCCTACCACATATGCACCATCTACACATACTTCAAAAATGTGATGTTGTTCCTTTGTAAACTAACCCATTTCATCCTTCTATTTTCCCTATGGCCTCTTTAGACACTTTAGTTGGGACACAACCTTAATATATTTCTCCTTCTCCCCTTGCTTTAGTAAAGACAGTTGGCATCACCTTTATAAATGGATTCAGGGTAATGATGATGAGCCTCTTGTTCCTATTATACCCACTTTGATCATGGAGGAAATTCCACCCTCTACCCTTCCTTCCAACATTCAAACTCAAATTTTTCCTTCTCTACAAGATAATGACCCTCCCTATATTGATTCTCATGCACCATTCACTCACTCTACCAATGAACACACTATTGATCCTCCATTGGATACTATCAATTCTCTCCTAGCTAATAACATTTTTCTTTCGGATACATTATCTGCATTTATCAAAGAGCAAGAAAATTGCAAATAGGTATTACAGTTGTGCGCCCATTTGCTCGACATTATTCCTTTGTTACCTTCTAAGATTCATGAGTGTGTCAAGAAGTCCATACAAAAGGAACAAAAGGAAAACCTAGGGTTTTCCATGTAGGGTCACTCTGATAAGCCCATTGCAAGTGGTCAACCCCTCCAATCTAAGCTTCCATCTACAAATACCCTTTCAACAAACGATTTTTAGCATTGGTCTTCCACTTAGTTGTTTCAATTTCTCAAGGATTCTTTGCTATAATTTGAGGAGTGTATTACCTTGATGGATAGAAGTAGTATGAGCTCATTCAAGCTCATGAGAAACAATTACAATAGATCACTCAGAGCATGCAAGATCGAGACTCACTATAGTAGCAACTTGTTCAAGTCACAGAGGAGTGACATCAGCTCCAACAAAAGGAAGACAAACTCAAGTAAGAGATAGTGGATATCAATGCTAAAAATATTCAAATGTGGCATGCATTGTTGACGAGAAGCTATACTTTTCCTGACATTTTAGCATATGGGCCAATTAGAGTTATAGTTTCTCAAAGATGCTTAGACTATTTTAGTATCTGAGAATAAATCCCTTCAAGGCACTATTCCAAACTTGCAGGAGAATCTACCAGATCCAAAAACATAATTTTTTTGAGAAGATAAATCATGTTGTGGAACAAGGTTCCACTATTCACTCGAAACTACAATAACAGATAAAGGACTCCCAAAATATTTTGAGGAAAGTACAAGAATAGCCAAGATTTCTATCCAAATTAAATTAGCAAATTTATGAATTGGGGGACCAGGTTAAGAATTTTATGGATGATGCTCTATCCAGAAAAGGGTTTTTGAGGAAATGTCACAAAGGGAAGCTCAAATTATTGCTTTGGAGGATGAATCACACGAGGCAAAAAAAATTGTTCGAGAACTTAATCCTACCATCCAGGAAAAGTATTTACAATTATATCAACTTAAATTAGATACATAAAATGAATGAAATAGATTACTAGCATCTCAGACAGAGAAACCCAATGTTGCCTCAACCCCACACTTTGTTAATCAGAGGAACACATTGATGCGCAAGTGGATCAACTTCTTATATATGTACATTTACTTATGTTATAAATTTCTTCAAACCATCTTGGAGTTGGGTTCTTCATTTGAAGGAGACTCATCTAAGAAAGTAGAGAAAGAACCAAATGTGCAAGCGAAGGATTGACTCCAGGGAAAGTTAATGGGCTATGGTCGGGACCTGTTGGGTCCTTCATTTTTTGGAAAATGGTGATCAGAAAATGACAGCAAAAAACATGAAGAAAAATCTAGAAAAAGCATTATTAAGTTGGCTAAAATTTAGCAGTGGAAAGAAGGAAGTGACAAGTAGTGGACCAAGTAGTTATTTTGGAATTCACCAAGTTTGTGCAAAACAAGGATTGAGTCATTGTTGTTTGAAGGAATCAAGAAATCATGAAGTGGATTAGTCTCGTCAAAGTGATTAAAGTTGACAACATCAAAGGGGTTAAAATTAATGAGATCAAGAGGCCAAAATTATACAAAGAGACACAAAGTGATTTACGTAGGTGGAGATAGAAGAGAAAAGCAGACATGCTACTGAAATTATAACTCATAGCCTATTATTGTAATGTCAGTGCTAAGCTAGACTAGCCCCAAAACTAGAAACCTAGTCTTTGCAATAAATTTTTAGCCAATAGACCTTATTTTAGATAGAAAATACAAAAGAAAAACTAAATACCTAGCCAATAATTTTTTTGGTACTAAGCTAGTCAAGCTTTATCGTTTTAAAGACCTAATATTATGCAATAGTGTAATAAAGTGGCTAAATCCAACCAAATGACTTGTATTCATGGGCTTGGAAATAGTGTCATAGATAATATGATATTCAATATCCACTTCTATAACCAAATAGTAATTGTTGACCTCTTAAATGGTCATGAACATTAATCATGATGATGAGCCGCGGTGGATGGTTCGAAACGTCAATTCAAACAATTATGGATGTGATGATTCCGGAAGATAACTCTACACAAAACACAAATCACAGAAGCCTCAAAACAATAATTGTTGACCTATTAAATGGTCATGAACTCTAGTCCTAACTCTAAATATTTACATGCACAAAATCCCCATGATAGAAAATTTTGATACCCAAAGGCACCTACTTTTTGAAAAAATTAAAGCCACTATCTTCTTAAAGTAATTAAATAGGGAGTTAAACCTCATAACTTATAAGTACAACATCGAATACCTATATCATAATTTTACAACCCTCTCTACTTCCATTAGAAAGTTTTCTATTGAGGTTTCATGTGAAAAGAATAATAGAACAACCAACATTTGGTATGATAATGAATGCAAAATTACTAGAAAAATGATTAGGGATGCCTTTAATGAAATTTAACACTTTATAAGATAAATACATACAAAGGCCTTATTAAAAGGAAGGAAAGGTATTATATAAGTATAAATCAATAGATGTTAGGATATTCCAACACATAGGAAATAGTTAATTATAACTTGGTCTAATGTAGAGTTAGGTAAAGTGTGTTTCTTTACTATGTACTTTTATAACTTACAATTCGATGGCCACGATATGTAGTGATCTGACGGTTCATTCTCTCCTCGGTATTACTGACACTTGATTAGTGGCTTAACACCTGATTGGTCCATGATCTCTATTTAAAGAGCATGGAGGGTCATTTGTAGGGTAGCCATTCATGAATGTAAATTTTCATTCTTTTATTAATAAATTGCCTGAAGTGGCCGCATTGGCTCAGACCGTGGACTGTTTCCCTCTTTGAGGGTTTTAACCACGTCAAGAATATGGGTGTATTGATCTGTGATCTATTTGTGAGTGGTGTCCTTTGGTGTTCTGTCTGGGAAACTTACCCTGTAAATTCCTACATGGTATCAGAGCTATTTGAGGGCCGCATCCATTGGTGATCCAAATCTTCCCTCATTATTTGTTGCTCATAATGATGAAGTGAGAAAACTTTAGCGTGAGCAATTTGGTCACCTAAACTATCGCTCCCTTCAGAATCTATGTAAAGAAAATATGGTGACAAGTCTTCCAATGGTATCTGGTAGAGATGGTGTTTGTTTCGAATGTGTACTCGAAAAACATCATTGGGATATTTTTGAAAAATGTGCCTCTTGGCATGCCTCAACCCCTTTACAGCTTGTGCATGGTGATTTATGTGGTCCACTTCCAGTTGTTTCATTCTCTGGCTACAAGTATTTCTTAACTTCATTGATGATTTCTCCAGACGCACTTGGGTATACTTCCTTAAAACTCAAGAGTGAAGTATTTTAACATTTTTTTAGCCTTCAAGGCTTTTGTTGAAAAAACAATCTGGACATCAAATTCTTAAGATAAGATTTGATAATGGCGAAGAATATTTTAACAACAATTTCATCAACTTTTGCACTGAGAATGGAATTCAAATTGCAACATATTGTTCCATATATCTCAAACAAAATGGTGTAGTTGAAAGGAAGAATCACACCTTAAAGGAAATGGCTAATTGTATGCTTCAATCTAAAGGACTTAGTCTTAATTCTTGGGCAAAAGAAATTAACTACGAAAATTACATAGTAAATCGCACTCCTACTAAGGTTTTAAAGAATATCACTCCAAAAGAAGCATGGAGCTCAATTAAACTAGATGTAAGTCACTTGCATGTTTTTGGAAGTGAAGCATGGGCCCATATTCCATATGAGAAACACAAAGCTTTAGAACCTAAGAGTGAAAAATGTATTTTTGTTGGATATTCTAAAGATGTCAAAGGATATAGACTTATTCCACTTAAGTCCAAAAATGTTATCATTAGAAGATATGTAAAGTTTTCTGAAAATATATCGGCCTACGAGCCTAGTTCGGCGGATGTGCCACCTCTCTCTATTCCTTCTACTTCTGAAAATATTTCTTCTTTAGATGATGACAACGATGATGACAATGCTCCCCCACCTTCTCAGGATCCTCCTTCTTCTCCTAAGCTTACAAAATGGGTCTATGCTACTTTGGATGTAGCAGGTGCTCTTGTTGGTGATCCTATAGATCAGTGACATACACATTCTCAGTTCGATAGCGTCTTCTTTACTGGCTCAAGCTTCAGTGAATTATGATCCTAACACCTTTGCAGAATCTTTAGGCCATCCAAATTGGGACAACTCTGAATGAAGAACATCGTTCATTATCGGAAAATGATACATGGGATCTTGCTTCTCTACCAAAGGGATGAAAACTTGTTAGATGCAAATGGGTTTATAGAACCAAGTATGGAGTAGATGGAAAAGTTGATAAACATAAAGCTTGTCTTGTTGCTAAGGGTTTTTCACAAGTTGAAGGCATTGACTATACTGAAACCTTCTCCCCTATTTCTAAATGAACTCTATTCGCCTTGTTCTTTCCCTTACTACCTCTTTCAAATGGGAAGTCCATCAAATGGATGTTAAATCTGCCTTCTTGCATGGGGACTTGCATGAAGAAAACTATATGGAAAAACCTACTGGCTTTATACAAACAGACTCCAGCCTTGTATGTCAGCTTAAGAAATCCCTTTATGGTCTCAAGCAGGCCCCTCGGGCTTGGTATGCCAAAATGGATAGCTTTCTTTTAGAAACTGGCTTTTCTAGGTGTCATTCTAACAATGCTATCTACACCAAGAAAGTGGGAAAGTCTCTTATCATTCTTATTCTTTATGTTGATAATCTTATCATTACTCGTAGTGATCCCAACCTTATAAACCATATGAAGTCCAGCCTTAAAAAGAAGTTTGAAATGACAGACTTAGGACACTTGCATTATTTTCTTGGTCTTCAAGTCTTGCAATCCAAGGAAGGTATTTCCCTTTCCCACTCCAAGTATGCTTGTGATCTTCTATGCCATTTTCACATGGAAGAATGTAAGCTAGCCCCTTCTCCCTTTCAGTATGGAGCCAAACTTCCAGTCACTTGTACTTCGCCTGAAGTTGATGCTACCTTATACCATCAACTTATAGGAAAACTTTTGTACCTGACCCATACTTGTCGTGACCTTTCCTTTGTTGTTGGCCTTATTACTCGGTTTATGCAAAACCCACATGAAATTCATTGCAAAGCATCTAAAAGAATACTTTGTTATATTTGAGGTACAGTTGAGTTTGGGATTCATTACAGTGCAGAAGCATCTCCTCTAATGGTTGGTTTCACTGATTCCGATTGGGCTGGTGACCCTGATGATCATAAGTCTACTATAGGTTATGTGTTAACTCTTGGTTCAGGACCTATTACATGGGCTTGCAGAGTATCATGGTGTCGTAGAAGCTAGGAAGGGATCCCTGTGGCTTCTTCAGATCCTGTCAGAGTTTGGCTTTCTATAGCAACATCCGACTACACTTTGGTGTGATAATCAAAGTGCCATTCAACTATCCAAAGATCCATTTCAACATCAGCGCAACAAACACATTGAACTGCACATGCACTTCATCATAAAGCTCATTCATGACCATGTTCTTGAAGTGCAATATTGTTCAACAGATGATCAGTTGCAAACATCTTTACAAAGGCTCTCACAGAGGCGAAGTTTACACTAAGGGGGGATAGGCTCTAATGCCTCCTTCCTTCACCTATTGTGTCATATTTTTACATCCTTCAATCATATCCCAAATTGTTCTTAAGGGGGGATGTTAGGATATTCCGACACATAGGAAATAGTTAAGTATAACTTGGTCTAGTGTAGAGTTAGTTAAAGTGTGTTTCTTATTATGTACTTTTGTAACTTACAATCCAAAAGCCACGATATGTAGTGATCTGATGGTTCATTGTCTCCTCGGTATTACTGACACTTGATCTGTGGCTTAACACCCGATTGGTCCATGATCTCTATTGAAAGAGCATGGAGGGTCATTTGTAGGGTAGCCGTTCATGAATGTAAATTTTCATTATTTTATTAATAAATTTCCTGAAGTGGCCGTGTTGGCTCAAGACGTAGACTGTTTCCCTCTTTGAGGGTTTTAACCACATCAAGAATACTGGTGTATTGATCTGTGATCTGTTTGTGAGCGGTGTCCTTTGGTGTTTTGTCTGAGGAACTTACCCTGTAAATTCCTACAATAGAATGGTTGATGGGGAGTTGAGGGAACATAGGGTTGGAAGATGAAACCCTCATTTCCTTGACCCTCTGATTCGTGCCTTCATCCTTCTGATCAGTAAGGGTTTTCTTCTCCTGCGTGGCTATCGGTCTCATTTTGGGTCTTCCATGGTGGGAGTGGCTCATTGTGGATTTTTATGACTACTCAATTTCATTGCATCTTGTGGGTGTGTCAGGGTTGTCGATGTTTTTGGTCCAAGTATTATGGTTGCACAAGATCATGTTTCATTATGCCACCACTTTCTTTCTTCCACCACATGCCCTTTTTGTTCATGCCTCCTGCAAGTTGTCTGGTGTGGTTTTATTTTTGCATGCCTTGTTTCCCTTTCTATATTTGGTTGACACCCAATTATGGGTTGTTTATTTTGGGCTCTCAGGGCATCTTATGCCTAGTTACAGGGTTCTTTGGACTTTGTCTGTGGGCTATTGTGCCATGTTTTTGTAAATGTAAGGTTGGTCATAGTCCTTTTGTTATAGGGAGTTTGGCCTTGTGTCTGTTATTGAAGGGTTTTTCCTCGTTGTGCCATAGGGTTTGTCATTCTTATGCGAACCATAGGATTTTAAAAATGTTTGGTGAAAATATTTAGCTTTTCCATGTCTTTAGGATAACACTTATGGGTTTATTTTCGATTATTTTTATCTAATTTCTTAGTCTATATATGAATCCAATAATGCATATGCAAAATGTAATTTCATTCTTATCTAATGAATAAAATTACACATCATTTTCTAAGGTAAAAAAAAAAAAAAAAAAAAAAAAAGTATAAATCAAGAGTGGCTATTTCACCTAATTAAATTGGATCTTTGAAAGTTTGAGATGAAAATTCAAATTCATAAAACTGAAGAAAATAATATGTTTCTATTGAAGGACAAGAAATTCTACCTCAAAATTATTTATGAAACCCCTAACACCATGGGCACCATTTCGAATGTTAGTATAAATTACTAAATATTTTCTCTAATACCACTGTTGTAACAACCCCTTCCACCCTCTTTTATTGTCTTTGGTTATGGAAGGCATTACTGATGTCTTAACCCAAGTTTCGTGGTCTTTTACGAAAATCGGGTGACAAAAAATGCACTTTTTTAATGTGGAATTCAAAAAATGGAATTTCCATCCCATCTAGCTCAGTGAGAGCTTTCCAACGATATACTTTTCTCCTTAATCATAGTCCTAGATCAAAATTTATGCATAATAGAATTGTTTCCCTATTAATGAAAGACACATCATCAATAGTATGCCATGTGGCACCCACGCACCTCACTCCTAGTCCAAGTGGAAATTCCACATGAACCTACGGTTCCATAGCTCTAGAACAGGATGGTTTGAGCTTACCCATGTTATTGTTGTTCTTGTATATGTTATGGTAGAAGACCAAGGGACATGCACATAGTGGAGCCCTTGGTGCATGTCATACTAGATCGGGCTCCACTCAGCAATACTCCACATGTCTTCAGAAAGATAACCTAGCAGTGGCAATCCTATGAGCTAGTGGCCCACCTAGGCATGTCTCTCCAGTGGCTTGGTCAAGGGCACTTGAATGCCTCAATGGTTCACAAAACAAGCATGATGCCTTGATGGTTGAAGGTTGAGTGACCAAGCTTATGTGTGAGGTTAACCCCACCTTCTGGACCCAATTATATTGATGTCTCTAATTATAATGATGGCTCTATGTGGTGCCTTCACATATATAAAACATAACTAACTTATCATACCAGTGCTCCCATTGACCGACATATCATAAGTATTACATCACGTAATGTAATTGTGTGTAGTGAGATCATATTATTACATATATAACATGGGGTGAGTGACCAACAGTATTCACCCAGTTATAATTGTGGAGACTAGAAAAGGGGCATAGACCTAAACCAAATTGCATGTGATATAGCCCAGCTATTCATAAAACACCACCCAATTTACGGTGGTGACCTTTAAAATCCCTAAAATTATTTTGTCTAGTGAATGAAATGCACACTACCAAATAATTAAAACTAGAGTTCACAGCAACATGGTTGAGGAAGGGCTACAATATGATAAGTCTATAATTTATAATGATTAGGCAAGGAGAGAGAGTCTAAAAATACATAGGTCACTTCTTCCATTATATCACTAATCATAAAGTATGGGAGGTCCAACCATTTCATAAATAATATACATATTATTTAGCCTAGACATGAAAAATACATACGATGTAGTTTTAGTATCTATCCAACATATAATTCAAATTACATTCATGAACACAGGAGGCAAATTTAAACTCTTTCAAATAACCATATACATATAAAATTTAATTAACCATAAACATATATAGTAAAATAGTATAAACCCCTTAGCCAGTTATCCATCAAGTGTATGGATAGAGAAATTAAGCAATTGTGCATAATTCACATAGAGGTATATACATAATATTTGGTCAACGCAATTAAACTTAACATAAGATTCATAAATAATGATCATAGACCATGCTACTTATTTGAATCAATTGATTTCTACTAGCGCCCAGAGAAGGGACTCTCACTCTCCTCCTGTCCATAGGTTAGGTACGTTGAGATCTATCTCGCAGAAAACCACTCCTAGGTTGGGTCCAGAGTATGGGGAACTGGTTTCATACAGTAACACATACATTGTATTGGTCAAGCTCTTAGGAGCTTCAAGTCATAGGTCTTCACCAAATTTCAAAGAAGTGGGTTACTCAGTCTTGGGAGATTGATATCACTTTGTCGATGGTTTCACAAAAAATTGGCAAGGGCTGATGGTTTCATAGTTACAACAAGCATCAGTGGTTTCACAACCAATAGCAAGAACCCATTGGTTTATTGTACAAGTGGTTTCATCAAGAGGCAAGCATCAGTGGTTTCATAGCCATAGCAAGAAGCTAGTATTAGGTGGTTTAACAACAAGAGGACAACACCAATGGCTTCACATCCTCAATAAGAACCCAACACTTCAAACTAATTCCATGTGTCCAAGCTAGTAGCACTACATAAAAAATGTTAGAAAATTATATATTATAGAGCAATGGAACACATAAAATATTGCAGAAATATAAACATAGAAAACATATAAAACAAGAGAGACACAGATATACGTGGTTCACCCAGTTTGGGCTACATCCACGAAGAAACAGCCAATCCTTATTTTATTATATTATCCAAAAAATTGAAGAGATACAACCTATAGCAGATCCACTGTAACTCCCCCTTCACTCTCAATCTCCTCTCTCTTCCTCACTCAGAATATAGATATACATAGACGCAATAAAATTCCCTCATATATATTGAGGGGTTGCCTTTTAGGGCAAAAAACAATAAATTAAACATAACTTCTACTGTCAGATCTTCGCCTAATGAACGGCCCAGATTGACTAGAAATTACTATACTTTTACGATGAAATTTTACATATATTCTTAGCTTTGGGGGCGCTGCCCCCGAAACCCCCCACCAGGGGAGGCTCCCAAAAGGTCGCAACCGCCCCCCCCCCCTACAAAGAATATTTTACGGACGGCATTACGACCCCATTTCGAACTGGGGTCCAATGTGACGATACCTTTGAATACAGAAGATAATTAGGCTCCACACCCAGTAATCTCCCACTTGGAGACTGATTACAGAAACTCCACCACTGCTTCATTTTCTAGACAATGACTCCACTTTGGACTTGGTTGTCTCTCATCTTCTTCATCATACTTGAAGACCAATTGAAACTGAGTAGATTCTTAGTTTCTCCCTCGTTACAACTTTTGTTAACATATCTGCAAGATTCTAGCTAGCGTGTATCTTTTCCAGCTTCAACTGTCCATCTTCCAACACTGACCATATGAAATGGTACTTGAGCTATATATGCTTAGTTTGGACTGAAATCCAGAGTTCTTTGCAAGATGTATGGCACTCTGGCTATCACTGTATAACCTTCCCAACTCCTACTTCTTACCCAATTCATCAAGAAACCTTTGTAATGAAATCATTTCTTTACTAGCCTCTGTAGCAGCAACATACTCTGCTTTTGTTGTTGAGAATGCAACAACACTTTGCAGTTTTGAGACCCAACTTATAGTTGTTCCACCTATAGTAAATACATATCCTATAGTGCTCCTCCTGTTATCTCTGTCACCTACCATATCTGCATCAACATATCCCTGTAGAGAAATCTTTGAGCCACCAAAGCATAATG
>APFE030211532.1:46018-60969 GCA_000404065.3 Pinus taeda
ATTTGTGGTACCTCTCAAATACCTAAGAATCCACTTCACCGCCATCCAATGTTCTTTTCCTGGATTGTTCATGTACCTGCTTACAACTCCCACTGCATGTGAAATATCAGGCCTTGTGCAAACCATTACATACATTAATTTTCCAACTCTTGATGCCTATGTAACTTTAGACATATAATCCATGTCTTCTTGGGTCTTTGGGCACATCTCCTTTCTTAATTTGAAATGGATAGCCAAAGGTATACTAACTGGTTTTTCATTCTGCATATTAAACCTTTTCAACACATTTTCTATGTACTCAATTTGAGACAATGTTAATTTGTGATTCTTCCTGTCTCTAGTTATTCTCATACCAAGGATTTGTTTTGCAGCACCCAAATCCTTCATTGCAAATGAGTTTGCCAATTTCCTTTTGAGCACATTTATTTCCTGCATGTTAGAACCTGCAGCAAGCATATCATCTACATACAATAACAATATAATATAGCTGCCATCATTTTTCCTTTTAAGATAAACATAATGATCAGAGTGACACCTAGTATAACCTTGTTCAGACATAAAACCTGTCAAATTTTAGATACCACTACCTTGGAGCCTGTTTTAAGCCATACAAGCTCTTCTTCAACCTGCACACTAGTTTCTCCTTCCCTTTTACCTCATATCCTTGTGGCTACTACATATATATATGTTCCTCCAAATCCCCATGGAGAAAGGTTGTCTTTACATCTAACTGCCCAAGATGCAAATATTCAGCTGCTACTAGACTTAGAATAGTTCTGATTGAAGTCATTTACACAACAGGAGAAAATATATCATCAAAGTCTATACCTTTTTCTATGTAAACCCTTTCACCACAAGTCTAGCTTTATACCTTTTTCTACCTCCATCTTCTTCATTCAACTTGTAAACCCATTTATTCTGCAGTGTTGTTTTACCTGCAGGCAACCTGACTAAGTCCTAAGTCTGGTTATGTGCTAAGGAGTCCATCTCTTCTTTCATGGCTTGCTCCCACTTCTTCCTAGTTTCTACCTGCACTACTTCACATAACATTCTAGTTCACCAGAATCAATCAACAATACATAATATAATGAAGGAGAGTATCGTTCAGGGGGTCTACTCATCCTGGTAGATCTTCTAACACCACTTTCATGTGTTTGAAGTGATTTTTTCTGTTGTGGTTGTTGTTCTGGCTATTGATCATTATGATTTCCAGGCACCATCACTTTTTCTATGATCTCGTCAAGAACTGTGTATTCCTTGTTTTCCTTTTCCTGTTTCTTTTCCTGCAACTGATTCTTATACAAGACCTTTTCATTGAATATTACATCTCTGCTCCTAATGATTTTGTGATTTTCATAATCATATAAGCGATAACCAAAATCATTAACACCATATCCAATAAAGGTACATTTTTTTGTTTTGCATCAAGCTTTGTTCTATTTTCTTTGTTAATGTGGACAAAGGCTTCACAACCAAAAGTCTTTAAAAAAGAGTAGTTTACATTTTTACCTGTCCATGCCTCCTCTGGAATACCACCATCCAAGGAACTTAAAGGCCCTTTGTTTATTAGATAAACAACAGTATCTACAGCATCTACCCAAAATTGTAAAGGCAATCCTGCATGCAATCTCATGCACCTTGTACACTCCATGATTGTCTTGTTCATCCTTTCTGACATGCCATTTTCTTGTGGTGTTCCTAGAATTTTCTTATCTCTACGAATTCCATTCTCTGAACAGTACCTATCAAACTCTTTTCTACAATATTCACCTCCATTATCTTATCTGAGACACTTAAACATTTTTCCTGTCTCATTTTCAACCAAAGATTTCCATTTCTTGAAAGTATCAAATACATCAGATTTATTTTGAATACAATAAATATAGGTTTTTCTGGTTTCATCATCAATAAAAGTAACATAATAATGAGAGCCACCAAGAGATGATACCTGAGAAGGTCCTCTAAGGGCCTAAGTCTACCTCAGGCTAAAGAAAGGTAAGTCTAGGGTAACATCAAACCATGCTTAACCTGGTAGCTAGCCCTACCAGGTCGGGAGAGGCCTCTCTCCTTGTCAATCTCAAAGAAAAGATGGAAAATAAGGCTTGAGATGACCGAAATGAATATTGATTTTAGGCTAGGTATATTTTCTCAGAGAATTTGATTAATTTTAATGGTTGGTTGCTGGATCAGATGAGGAAGGCAGCTTTGGGTCTGGGAAATCAACTCAGATTTGTAGAGGTTTCTGTGGGGTGAGGTAGGCAAGTGTTTTATCACTTTTAATTTGATGCTATGGTGAGTCTAAAGATTGGTGAGCAGTTGGAGAGGCCATGCAAGGTTCATGAGTCCTCTTCAAATAGCAGAAAACATTTAAAACTAAATGAAACCTCAAGGTAGAGCACTGAACATCAATGGATTCCACCTATTAATCTTGATTCATTTAGTTATGCAGAAAAAGATAGATAATGGCACATATACATAGAGAAAACTAAATTACAGAGGAGAAAACAATGCCAATACACATTACCACAAGAATCCCACAAAATGCTGCAAAACCCTGGTTCATTTCCTTGCCAAACTGCAGAAGTGATTGACAATGTAGCTCAATGCATCCACAAGAGTCCAACCTTGAGAAATGACTATGCAAGTACAAGATATAGGCATCAAACCACCTATGCTATCCATCAGGGGTCGAATCCATGAGTCAAGGAGCTATTTCAACAACATCTAAACTAGGAACTGAAAAATAGGCTGTGGAACAACTTGCCTCTAAAACTATGGAAACTAATTCATCCATCCTCAAACCAACTCCAACTGATGTATCTACCCCCTCAAGTCATTTTTCATCATATTTACATCATAGTACATCATGTTACATCATATTACATCATTAATTTACCAAAGAGAGAAGAAAAGGTCAAACTAACAGCAAACTAGGCGAAATTCTGAGTTTTTAGGCAAAATTGGCAAAATTTTGCCTGATGCGCAGCGCCTTGAGCTTGATGGGCAGCGCCACTTCGATGCTGGATTTGTAGGCCTTCCACTTTACCAAATCAGGCCCAAAATAGCTTGTTGGAAATCTTTGCCTATCTACTTTCTAAAACAACTGAAATGTTTGGATTTGGAGTCCATTTTCCCCTTCAAAAATCATTTCTCCCAAGACCAGTTCCTGTGAGTCCAAAAAGTGGCTGAGAGGGCATTTTTTAGGTGTTTTTTACCCTTTAGGTGACCCAAATCTCCTCCAAATCTTATGAAACTTTATGGGTTTCATTATTTTTCCATGAGGAATCCAAAAATGTAAGCCAGTTTGCAAAATTCCTAGCCAACTCAATGCGCAGCGCCACCGGCTGAAAATTCCTGTGTTTTGCATTATAAAATTGAGAAATGACAAAATTTACCCAAAACTTCTTCAAATTTGGCAAGAGGTAAGATTACTAATTGCTTTGCTGAGCTAACGAAGTTTTAGCCAAAATTTTAATTTTATCTTGTTCCTTTTTGGCTTTTAAGGCTCTCTTTAACTTAGCTTTTAGGTTGTTTATCCTTGTCTTGCAAATTTTATTCCAAGCTAAGTAATGATAAGCCATGTGGCGCAGCAATTTCTTCTCTTTGTTAGCTTTATCAAGCAACTTCTCAAGGTGGATATTCACTCTTTCCAACCATGATTCTCAGTCAGCCTCAATTTCTTGCTCAAGGGATGTCATCTTGATTTTTTTTTCTTTTTTCCACTTGCCTGTTTTCTCTAATTGTTTGCAACTCCATAATAGCTTATTTGTCCTCTAGTTGCTTGTTCTCTTGCTCAAGAACATTAATGATCCACTTAGCCTTCTCAAGGCCAAGTGATAAGGCTTGGATTTCAGCCTCCTCCTCTTTGATGATCATATCCTTGAGTCTTGAGCTTTGAGAGCCCAAATCAGTGTCATCTTCCTCAACCAAAACAAAATCCTTGTCTTTCCCTTCAGTAGGGCCTTCATCATGCACCTGTTGGTTTCCTTTTTCTTTTTCCTGTACCTGTTCAGCTGAAGAAGAAGGAAAATCCCCTTTCACCCCTGGTGAAGATAGCATTTGCCTGTGGTCCGGTGAAGAAAATGAGACCCCTTCCACCCTTGGTGGAGATAGTACTCATTTTGCAGCTGCAAAAAACATCTTAGTGCCTCTTTCATAAGTTACAAACACAGGAATATGAGCCTCTTCAGTTTTGATTTTAGGCTCTTTTTGTTTCCCGGAAGGTTCACCTTCCTCTTGAGGATCTGCAAATATTTGAGGCCCCTTGAAGCTTTCATGGGCAATGAAAGTTTCCCATGACACTCCCAACTCAGTGAGTTGATGCAAAACAACAATTTTGATGACAACAAAGTGATAAGCACTGTTGAGCTATTGTGGGTATGGTTTTCTTTTTGCAATCACAGTCATCCTCTCTATGTTTTTACATATAAAATATGGAATACTCATCATTCTGACCCTGGTGAAGTGCATAAGTAATCTGATATGGTAGGCAGAAATTCTAGAGAACCTACCTTCACATGTGAAGTATTTGATGATAAGTTTCATGAGTGGAACATACCGGTCCTCCAAGAACTTGAAAGGAAACACCCTACTCAGTTTACCATGATATTTTGCCTTGATATATGGTTCATAGTGCTACTTGTTGATATTCTTCCTTTTGTTCCACTTTTCCCCTACATATGGCATTCTAGTAGCTTCTGCAATAATAGTTGGTGAAAGAGTGAAATTGATCCCAGTAAGGTGCACCACAT
The DNA here is from genome assembly GCA_000404065.3 of Pinus taeda. Taxonomy (NCBI): domain Eukaryota; kingdom Viridiplantae; phylum Streptophyta; class Pinopsida; order Pinales; family Pinaceae; genus Pinus; species Pinus taeda. The sequence continues at coordinate 50,770 of APFE030211532.1, forward strand.
TATTCTCCATGTTTATGACAAAATTCCTTGCTAACTCATGATGGTATCTAACCCTCTCAACCATCTCACAGAACTCAAAGCAAGACTGATATCTGAAACATGTGGTAGCAAGGGGGCAAGCAAGGAGTTCAGTCATGCTAATAGGTTCCTCTCTAATAATTTTTCCACCCTTGTGAGGTCTCCTAGGCTATGCATTTCTCTCCCTTGCATTGTCACTAAGTGTTTCTTCTTCATAACTTGATTCACTGCTTCTTGTCATGGTGCTTGTCTTAGGGAAGTGATGTGATGATGATATGGTGGAAAATGATAATGGGTGAGGACAAGGAAGATGAGTATGAAGAGATTTTACAATGTAGAATGGAGTTGGGGAATGAAGGGAGAGGTTTTGGGAAATTAGGGTTTGAGAGGGACTTAGGTTTTGATGAAGGGAATGAGTTTTCTTAGGGGAGTGGGATAGGGAAAATGGAATTAATGTATTGATGTAGGGCAATGAAGTATAGAAAAGGGGAAAAAGATGTTGGGTTTGGTTATGGAGTGAAAGTTCTACAATGAAATGGAAATTTATGAAGACAAGCTAGGGTTTGGTTTTCAAGATGTAAAACTTATGAACAAAACATGTAGAAGATCAAATTCAGCTCAAGACCATTGAGAACTTACTTGTGGGAGATAAATGCAGCGTTTTTGAGAGTTTTGGGTGATTTGGAATGGTTTTGGCACTTTCTTGACTGATGCGCAGTGCACAGGGCCCAATGTGCGGCGCCCTCCTGATGCGCAGCACCCTTGTAATTTAACACTGGCTGAAACCCACTGATGTGCAGCACCAGTCTGATGTGCAGCACCAAGCCTCGGATGCACAACACCAGGAAGATTTGCTAGAAAAACAAAGTTTTCACATTCTTTTGCTCAATTTGCCTCCAAATCGTGATTTTATCTCTTTAAGGGTGTTTTGCACAATGAAATAGATGAATGGCATATTTTCACTTTATATATGGATGCCTTTTAATTTTTCCTTATTTCAAACCCATTTTTATAAAGTCATAATCACTTTTGCTTAAAAACTCTGTTTTTCCTTTTGAAGTTTGACTTTTCTTGATTAATTGACGGACTGATGTATTGGTGCTTTTGTTTTTGTAGTGGCTGGAGTTGGCAAGGTGACCAAGGGCAGTTGCTAAACTTATTACATATAGAAACCCTTTCAATTACATAAAATTTGTACAAAAAATAAAAAACTCTATTTTCACCTCAAAATAGAGTTTTGAGGTAAAAAACATTTATTGAAAATATCATCAGTGAATTTGTGATTTTATGAACTTATAAAACTTCCTCATGCCTGCTGACCTTTTATTGAGTTTTGGATGACCATGGTAGCAAACCCTAGACCTAGTGAGACTAAAACCCTAAAACTGACCTTTGTAAATGAAATGAAACCAAATGACAGTAAATGATCTAAAACATGTGAAAACAAGCCAACAAGTGAATGCCATGAGGGAAATTAACAATGAACCACTACCATCACTTGATCCATGACCTAATGGAATGCAGCTGATCGGATGGGACACCTAATATGCATGCAAAAAGAGAAATTTGGTCACTGATGGAGGGATGAAGATACCAACACTAACAGGTCCCCATACATCTGTATGCACAAGCTCTAATTTTTTGCTCTTCTTTTCTTTCCCAGCTCTAAGGAATCTAACTCTCTTATGTTTTCCATAAACACAATTCTCACAGAATTTTAAATCAACATGCTTCAAGCCTGGCAACAAATTTCTTGAGTGAAGAATCTACATCCCCTTCTCACTCATGTGCCCGAGCCTATGATGCCACAATGTTGTATCTTCTCCTATAGAGGTTAAAGCATTAACAGAATTAGAAATACCATTGCATAAATAAAATGTACCAACCTTTCCTCCTTTCTCTATTACCAGGGATCCTTTAGTGACCTTCCAGGTTTTATCTGTGAAAGTAGTTACACAACCTTCACCTCCCAACTACCCTGTTGAGATCAGATTTTTCTTCAAATCTGGAACATGCCTTACCTCCTTCAATGGCCAATGATTTCCATTTTGCTGTTTTATGAAAATTGTACCCATTCCAATGATTTTACAGGGTTTATCATCACCCAATTGAACCTGTCCAAAATCTCCTTGAACATAATCATTGAAAATGTTTCCTATCAGGTGTGGCATGGAATGAGGCCCCTAAATCTACCACCTAGGCATCAATAATATTTTCTAATGAAATAATCAAAGCATCTTGCAACACATCACCTATTACATTCGCTTCATGATTGTTTTCTTGTTGCATGTCTCCTTCTTTTCCCTTCCGAGATTTGCAGTCTTTCTTCAGGCATCCTTTCTTCCTGCATTTCTAGCACACTATCCCCAATCTAGACTTGGATCTGCCTTTTCTTGACTTACTGTGATATCTTGAGCTCTTTCCTCTTTCCATTTTTCTTCCCCTAGTCTCTGCTGTCAAAGCATTACCTGATGTCTCACCAAAGCTTTTCCGTCACATTTCCTTGCTAAGAATTGCACCGAAAACATCATCAAACTTTAAAGTACTAGATCCAGAGATAGAGTTATTAATGTCCATAACTAAACCATTCCAAATTTCTGGCAATGAGAACATAAATAACAGAGCCCTAACTTCATCATCAAAATTTACCCCTACAGAACTTAACTGACTTGTAACTATATTAAAATCATTTTAATGGTCTACAACATATCCACCTTCTAACATCTTCATATTAAATAAACGCTTCATAAGAAATAACTTATTTGAGGCCAAGGCTTTTTCATATAGTTTGGCCAATGTCGACATTAAACCCTATGTTGTCGTTTCCTTTGAAATATTAAATGCTACCGACGCCACTAGGCACAGCCGTATTGTTCCAAGTGCCTTTCTGTCGAGAATATCCCATTCTGTATCTATCATACTCATCGGCTTCTTTGTATTTCCGCTCAATGGTATGTACAAATCTCTCTGATACAGATAATATTCCATTTGCATCTTCCACAACTGGTAGTTTTGGCCATTGAATTTTTTGACCCTAAACCTACCATCTTCTGCCATTGCTCCCATTCGAACTAGGAAACCTTCTCTCCTGCGAGTTTATCAGCAAAATAGACCTTCGGCTCCAATACTAGTTGTTAGAAAATTATGTATTACAAAGCAATGGAACACATAAAATATTGTAGAAATATAAACACAGAAAACGCATAAAACAAGAGAGACATAGATATACGTGGTTCACCCAGTTTGAGCTACATCCACGGAGAAACGGCCAATCCTTCTTTTATTATATTATCCAGCAAACTGAAGAGATACAACCTACAACAGATCCGTTGTAACTCCCTCTTCGCTCTCAATCTTCTCTCTCTTCCTCACTCAGAATACAGATATACATAGATGCAATACAATTCCCTCATATATAGTGATGGGTTGCCTTCTAGGGCAAAAAACCCTAAATTAAACATAACTTCTATCATCAGATCCCCGCTTAATGAATGGCCCAGATTGACTAGAAATTACTATACTTTTACAAGGAAATTTTACATCTATTCTTAGCTTCGGGGGCACTGCCCTTGAAACCCCCCGCCAAGGGGGGGCTCCCAAAAGGTCACAACCACCCCCCTGGACCCCCACTATAATGAATTTTTTACAGGCGGCGTTGCCGCCCCATTTTGAACTGGGGTCCAATGCGGCAATACCTTTGAATATAGAAGATAATTTGGCTCCACACCCAATAAAAACCAATATTGGATTAGTGGTCAAGTGTAGGTCCTTAAATTCTAACACAATTTTGCCAGAATCAAATTCAAACTTGTTGTATGAATGGGGATAGGGAATTTATAGGTCATACAATTACATCCCTTGGTATGGACAAGAGGGCACCAATTTTCTCAATGATGCCAACACTTATATGTTGTATATTCAAATCATGGGGGGGGGAAGTCAAGATGTCACTATCAAGATGACTTGTCCTTCACATTCCTAGCAGTTGATAGGTTTATCAACTCTAAAAATCAGCCCAACTACATCAATTAATGGGTTTATTCAAAATAGGGAACGAATTTTACCAACTGTAAAGGTTCTAGCATTAATCCAACATGTCTGGGTATGGTGATCCATGTTAAGTAGGTGAGACCGAAAATCCTCCCTCATATTCTAGCCTAACATCCATTTTCTATGGTAAGTTAAATTTAAATAAAAATTGTACTTAAAATTTCCCAAATTAAAATAGAGCAGTAATAAATCCCAATAGGTTTAATCAGAGCATTAATAAATTTCAATATCAATAATTTCATCATGCTTAAGTAGAATTTTCGCCAGCAATAGTTTCCACGTTGGATACATTATTATATAAAATGTTTACAAATGTAATAGTCAACATAGGGGATATTTCAAACCCTAACCCCTTACAGGAACAGTGTTCCTGATGTTTTGCAAAACAGAAAAAGACAACAAATTCTGAGCTTTATAGGTATAACTCTTTTACATCTGTTATATATTAAACAAAAATGGGTATATCACATTCATCTTATTTTCATGCTCTGCTTGTCTCATCAAGGCCAAAGTGCTTCCACTTCACCTTGACCTTCCCTATTACACAATTACGAAACATGGTATATCTCTAGTCATGGATGCATGGAGGTTCGGGTTGGAACTCAACCTCAAATTCCACCTATATCATAGACCAATTTATCACATTATTATAGTCATGTACATAATTTTAATGTAAGGACACGTGGAATACATCGTGTGCCTTTATGGTAGGTGGTTAGGCTACCTTACAAGCCACTAGCCCCGTTCTCTCCAAAATATGAAATGGTCTACAAAACTAGGACACTAGCTTAACACAGGATCCCACTTTCAGTGACCTCTTTCTTGGTTTAATGTAAAGATATACATGAAATTCTTTTTTCATTCTTTGTAGATCTATGCATCTCTTCTGTCTATCCTTGGTTTCCTTCACCTTATGTCTAATACTAACAACCGCCTACTCCATTTCATTTAACATATCAAGTCCTAGAATTACCTTATTTATTGTGTCATCCTAGTTAATGGGTCTATTACACCTACCATATAAAGCCTCAAAGGGGCTCATCTTTAGTGATTCTTGGTAGCCATTTTTATATGCAAATTCAGCTAAGGGAATAAACAATTCCCACTTTTTTAGCTGATGCATAATGTATATCCTCATAATGTCTTCTAACACTCTATTCACTCTCTTAATTAGTCCATAAATTTGGAGGACTTAGAGTTTGGGGTTAAACATATCATAACTAGGAAAGTTAAAGATATTGAAGGCTACCAAGTTTAAATTTTAAAATCAAAGGGCCCGTCATTGTCCCTCACATACACAAGATCTTCAATTTTATAGTGAAACAATTATTTCCTAAACCCTAGATGAAAATCCTCATTGTACCTATTTTTCAAAGTGGGGATAAAATAATTCCCTCTAATTATAGGTTCATTATGATTAACCCCATTTTAGCGAAGTCATACAGTACTATTTTGGAATGGAAGATAAACCTATGACTACAAATCCACGAAATAAGAGATAAATTCCAAGCCATATTTAACATATATAATACAATTTTTAACCACCTAATTACTCTTAGGATCATTGTGGAGGAATGTTGCAAAATAAATTCTATCTCTTTGTTGTTTCATTAAATTTAAATATATTTTGACATTGTTCCCAATAAATACCTCTGATAGAGGTTGGAAGAGATAAATGTTTCTTTTGATTTGAGGGGTGTAATTGTGACAAGGTTGTGTGACAATTTTATTACGAAGTTTACCACCATTGAGGTCTAGTTGGAAAAAAATAACTACAATATCAAAGTCAAGCAAGGGTATCCCTTGTCCCTTGCACTTTTTTCATATCCATTGATAACTTATAAGAGTTTTTGGAAGAAGCAAGTCCTATTGGCCCAAATTTCATTAGTATATTCATCACTCATCATCTTTATGCTATCGATATTATTCTTTTTGTAGTGATTCCTTACAATATTGGCAAGAAATTTTCAATCCACCAAGATTTTGTTCCAAAAGGAGAATTACAATTAATACTAGAAAAATGAAAGCCATGATAGTTAAATCCAAAAACATCACATATTATACTTTCATATATGGAAAAAACAACTTGGAGAAAACTCCTTCATACAAATATCTTGAAATTGATATCCATCACAAGCTCAAATAAAATTATAACATTAAGAAAAATATAAATGGGGAGTAAAGAAGCTTATTAGGACTTGAAAACAATTGTAAATAAATCAATCTTTGGATATGGATTAAAAAAAAAAACATCTTTGATACTCTCATTACCATTTTTATTTTATATGATGTGAGATTTGGGGATTTAGTATCTATAACTAATCATGGAGAAATATAGAATAGATTCAAAAGTAATTTACAACATATAATATCAAAACTAAAGGAAATACACCCTATCCTATACTCGTCGAAGAAATCATTTACCCCATTGAGAGCATGGTTATGACTAGGTATCTAATGTACAAAAAGAGGTTAAAGAACATGGAAGGCAATATGCTTCCTAAAATTGTTTAAATTTCTATCCAAAACCATCATTAGCTCAAGTGGGGATGGCATAAGGATGCCCAATCTTTTCTAGACCATTGGAAAATAAAGGAAAATATCATTTTGTAGAATAAGCATAATATTAAAAAATATTAGTACAACAAAATTTAAGGGGAAATTATATTTATAAAGAGTTAGAGGGAATAAAAATTAAGATAATGTAAATAGGCGGTCAACCCAAATCTAAAAAATGAAAATTTTCTCTCTGTATTGACTAGTGTATAGAAGAAAATAAAGATTGTTAGAAAAAGAACAAATTCTAATGAGCTCCATAACTAAATTAGGAATTGGTCAGTTCCCAAAACACCATGATATTAAAGAATATATCATCTCTATGACCCTAATAGGGTTGAATATGAAAAACATTTTCTCTTAAATTATCTAGCGTATGCTCAAACTAGATCTAAATTTCAAAATATTTATCACACTACCAACCTTATTCACCTTTTAACTTAGCAAAACTATGGTGATCTTGGGGTGCTTATCTTAATTCTTTTCAGTCTCCATGGATTTCCAATGTTTTCATCACCACAACCATCACCATCATCGTCGCCATCATCATCATCATCATTGTCACACACCCACCTTCCTAATCCTTCATCAAGGATGTGGGGCGTCAGATTTTTCTCAAACCTAGTTCCTTAAAGCCTGATTAAGGATATGAGCTATCAATATTTTTCTTGTTTCTTTTGTTCTTTTCTAACACAACAATTAGTTTTGATTTCAAAAGAATTCAAGAGATACAACTTCCTCAAGGCATATCTTTGAAAATATAGTGAACCACAATTTGAAACTTCTACCATAGGTACGTTGAGGTAACTTCTTTGACCCCTCCAATTTTTAGGGCCTGAAACCTCAAGGAAATAAAGTTATAGTGAAAATAGCATGCTAGCCTGTTTGATGCCTGATTTTAGGAGCATTCATGATACCCAACTTTCTCAGAGCATATCTATGAAATTTTAGAAAACCAAGATATAAAAATTGTGTTGGGTTGTGTTATATTCTTTCCATGACTAGCCCATGTAGTTAACTGGGGGGTTAGAAGGGGGGTGGAGCCTCCCCTTCGTTCCACCGATTGCATAGCGGGAGGAGTCACATGGGGTTTGAGGAGTGTAGGTAACCCCACTCTATGGGGTCCGGAGCAGCGCCCCAAAAAATTTTGGTTTTGGACCCTATGTTAGGTTGGGCGGACCTACCTATGGTTTTGTGCATGATTTTCGCACATGGTTTTGGACGCGATGGTTTTCAGTCCATGGTTTTGGACGTGATGGTTTTCAATCATGGTATTGGATGCTTCGGCATGTACAAATATGTATTGTAACATTGAAAGTAACATAATGAAAAATCAAGCTGGTAGTCCCGGTTTTTTTATCCAAGGGAAAATCTCTATTTATGTGTGTTTCATGTGTTATGCTCTCCCATTATTTATTTTCTGTGTTTTAGAATTCGTATGCAGATAATTTCTATATGGGATTAAAACCTACATTTGGTATCAGAGTTGTTTTGGCTTCAAGAGGACGTCTTTGTTGTTGAGGGGTTTTGCTCGGGCTTGTGATAGACCCTATTTAGTGGGAGATCTCTGAGATTGATTTTGGTGGTGAAAGAATATGGCAAGCAGTGGAAAGATAGAGATCGAGAAATTTAATGGTCAGAGTTTTGAGTTGTGGAAACTCAAGATGGACGATCTGTTGGTGGATAAAGATCAGTGGATCGCAGTAGATCTGGGTACTAAACCAATGGGAGTGTCTGATGAAGAATGGAAGAAGTTAGATCGGAAGGCAAAGAGCACAATACGATTATGTGTCTCAGATTCAATATTGTTGAATGTATCAGGGGAAGCTATAGCTAAGGCTTTGTGGGACAAGTTAGGGACTTTATACCAATCTAAGTCTCTGGTGAATAAACGGTTCCTACGGAAAAGGTTGTATAACCTGAGGATGAAAGATGGAGACTCGGTGACAGAGCATATGAATGCGTTTAATACTGTGGCAAGTTAGTTATCATATGTTGATATCAAAATTTCAAATGAAGATAAGTGCATTAGTTTGTTGTGTTCTCTACCAGATTTTTGGGATAGTCTAGTTATTGCAATAGGTAGCAATGCAACTGCCTTGCAGTTTGATGAAATAGTCTCATCCCTGCTGACAGAGGAGATGAGATGGAAAAGTATGGAGAGCCAAAATGGTGATGCCTTGTCTATATGGGGACAGTCCTAGAACGGAAACAAAATTAAGTCATCGAGTGGGAGATATAAATCTAGAGGAAGATCTAAATCTCCAGGAAAACCTATAAAGGTGGCGTGCTAGAAATGCAGAAAGGAAGGGCACTACAAAAGGGACTGTAAATCTAAAGCTACTAACAAAGGAAAAAGATTTGATGATGCTCCTTCTGCAGAGGCAAAAACCACCTCAGACGAAGGTGGGGATGTGTACTTGGCTTCTTCAAGTACACATGTAGATCATGAGGCATGGTTGATTGACTCAAGTGCATCCTTTCACTTCACTCCCCATAGAGAGTGGTTCTATGAGTATGAAAAATACAATGGTGGTGATGTCTTCTTAGGGGATGATAGGAAGGCTTGAATCATTGGTCGCAGAAAAATAAAGTTTAAGTTGCAAGGTGGAAGGGTTAGAACACTTCCGGGTGTTTTACATATTCCTACATTAGCCAAAAATCTGATTTATGTAAGCAAGTTGGATGATGCAGGTGTAAAAACAATGTTCAAGAAGGATACCTGCAAGATGGTTCAGGGAGCATTAGTATTGATGCGAGGATATCAAATTGGAACTCTATACAAGCTTCAAGGTAGCACTGTTGTTGATAGGTGCAACAGTTCTATGGTTCTTGAAAGTGGAGCAGAAAATCTAGTGGTCTCTAGAGAGAAGACCATGTTGTGGCATCAAAGGCTTGGACATATTGGAGAGAAGGGCCTTTGAATACTCCATGGTAAAGGTATGGTAGAAGGTATGAGTAATAGCTCTTTGGATTTTGATTTCTATGAACATTGTGTATATGAGAAGCAGAATCGGGTAAGATTCCCCTCTAGTGGTAAGAGGGTGAAACAGATATTAGAACTTGTGCATAGTGATGTGTTCGGACCTATGAAGGTTACATCACTAGGTAATTATGTGTACTATGTATCATTTATAGATGACTTCTCAAGGAATACATGGATATATTTCCTTAAGAATAAATCTGAAGTCTTTGACAGGTTTAAAGAATTTAAAGCTCTGGTGGAAAACCAGACAGAGAAGAAGATAAAGGTGTTAAGGACAGATAACGGTGGAGAGTTTTGTAGCAAGGAATTTGAAGAATCCTGTAAGAAGTGTGGTATAGCATGACATAATACTACTCCATATACACATCAGCAAAATGGATTTGCAGAAAGAATGAACAAGACATTGACGGAAAGGGCAAGAAGAATGCTCAGTGGTGCTAGGTTAGGACAAGAATTTTGGGCAGAGGCAGTGGAGACTACATGTTACTTGGTCAATAGATCACCTTCATCAGCATTGGAAGATAAGACTCCACAAGAGGTATGGACTAGTAAGAAACCTTCTCTTTCACATCTGAGGGTATTTGGATGTG
>APFE030211536.1:2586-15738 GCA_000404065.3 Pinus taeda
TATGCAAGTTAAAGAAGTCTATATATGGGTTAAAACAGTCACCAAGGATGTGGTATCAGAAATTTGATACATTTATATGGGGACTTGGCATCACCAGAAGCAAAGCAGATCATTGTGTGTATTTTAAATTAATTGGTGACCGTGTTATTTATCTGGTCTTGTATGTGGATGATATGTTGCTGGTTGGAAATGACAAAGAAATTATCCAGGATTTGAAGACCCAATTGTCCTCCAATTCGACATGAAAAATCTTGGTGCTGCAAACTATATTCTGGGCATGGAAATTAAAAGAGATTTGGGTAAAGAGGAAGCTCTGGTTAAACCAGAGGAGGTATGTTGTGACAATATTGCAAAGGTTTAATATGCAAGATAGTAAACTAGTGAAGGTTCCTATTCCTGTAGGTGTAAAGTTATCTACTGAACAATGTCCCAAGGCACAAGAAGAGGAAGAGGACATGTCCCGTGTTCCATATGCAAGTGCAGTTGGTAGCTTGATGTATGCAATGGTCCGTACTAGACCAGACATTGCACATGCAGTGGGAGTATTGAGCAGGTTTATGTCAAAACCAGGGAAGGAGCATTGGACAACAGTGAAGCGGGTTTTCAGGTATTTTCATGGCACTAGTGATTATGGTTTGTGCTACCAAGGAAGACCAGGATTGGAAAGAGTTTTGGATATCTGTGGCTTTGTTGATGCAGACTGGGCTAGAGATTTACATCAAAGAAGATCTACAAGTGGGTATGCGTTTAACCTATTTGGAGGATCAGTTAGTTGGATGAGTAAGAAACAATCTGTAGTGGCACTATCAACTATAAAGGCAGAATACATGGCAGCCACTCATGAAAGCAAGGAAGAAGTTTGGTTGTAGATATTATGTTCAAGTATGGGGTTAGTACAGCGAGCTATAAGGATAGATTATGACAACCAAAGTGTAATTTTCTTGGCAAAGAACCTTTCTTACCATTCAAAGACAAAGCACATTGATGTTCAATATCACTTTGGGAGGGATATGATAGAAGACAAAAAGGCGTTGCTGGTAAAGGTTGACACTTTGAAGAATACTGCAGATGCTTTGACAAAATATGTGAGCTCTGAGAAGTTCTCCTGGTGTAGGGAAACAATGGGTGTTTCAGGGCTGAAAAAATGACTAAGCTTTCCTGTGCCCCCCTGTGGAAAGAAAACAACAAGTGGGAGAATGTTGGGTTGTGTTATATTCTTTCCACGACTAACCTACGTAGTGAACCGGGGGTTAGAGGGGGGGGCAGAGCCCCCCCTTCGCTGCGCCGATTTCATAGCGGGGGGGTCAGAGGGGGGTTTGAGGGGGGCAGGTAGCCCCCTCTACGGTGTCTGGGGCAGCGCCCTGGGAATTTTTTTTGGACCCTATGTTAGGTTGGGCGGACCCACCTATGGTTTTGTGCATGATTTTCGCACATGGTTTTGGACGCGATGGTTTTCGGTCCATGGTTTTGGACGCGATGGTTTTTTGGTCCATGGTATTGGATGCTTCGACATGTATAAGTATGTATTGTAACATTGAAAGAAACATAATGAAAAATCAAGCTGGTAGTCCCGGATTTGGGATCCAGGGGAAAATCTCTGTGTATATGTGTTATGCTCTCGCATTGCTTATTTTCTGTGTTTAAGAATTTGTATGCAGGTAATTTCTGTATGGGGTTAAAACCTACATTTCTTTAGTTAATATGCTATGATTTTCTTAAGGATTTTATATGCAACATTGCAAAGAGAAATTGGACGAAACACGAAAAAATTGACAAGATTTGAATATTTGGGAATGAGGGCTAAAAAGGAAGAATTAGAAGTGCCTCCCAATATTTCTTTCAATTTGGAATAATTTAGCATCTGAATAAGGTCCTTCTTAATTAGGAACCTAAACTATCTAAAGAATTTGATGGTGAATCTGTTTGAAACAGGGGCCTTGTCAGGATCCAGGCTCCAAATAGCTTCTAACACTTCGTCTTCACTTATTTATCTAACCAAAGATCTGTTAGAAGACTCAATTATAATGTGGGGACAAAATGAAGGAAATATTATGCTAGATTCAAGTCATCTTCTTGCTCTTCTTGATATAGAGCAGAAAAGTGTTGAAATTCTTCCTTCTTGATCTCCTCTAATGAGGAGATTCTCATCATACCTTTTGGAATAATCTCCTTTACTCTATTTCTAAGCTCCCTCAATTTGGATTAATTGTGGAAAAAGGAAGTATTTTGATCACCGACTCGAAGCTTTGAGACTTCATATATTTTCCTAGTTAGATCCTACTCTTTCTTGAGGTTACAAGGTTCTACTGGATTATCTTCCATCATGTTTTGATGCCGAGATAATTGTAATATTATATATTTACACTTTTTTCTAGGAGACACATAATTTGTCTTGATCCAGAGTCTCAATGAGTGCTTCATGGATTCTAATTTGGATTCCCAAATAAAGAATGAAGATCTAGTCATAAGGGATGGCCAAACATTATTAATTAAATCAATTACTCCTTCTTTAGATAACTAGGTCAATTATATCTAAACAGGATAGGAACCAAGTTTTCTTATTTTTTTTTAACAAATAAAGAAACCAATCTGGATTTGACTCAACTTGTGCCATAATTTTTTAGGAGAAATCCAAGTTTTCCAAAATATAACTACTATGTAAAAGGAAATTGTCAATATGAGATGTAATAAAGCTTTCCTCGGTTCTTCTATTTGTCCATGTAAATTTCCCAATTTTTGGAGGGATATCCACCAAATCCCAATCATTAACAAGATCCTACATTTTTTCATGAAAAGGATCTATGACTAGGGATCTACCTCGTTTCCCTGATGACTTAAGAGTGTTAAAATCAACACCTATAATGCAATTTGAAAATACATCCATAGCCTTGATAAAATTAAGCAAATCCCAGAAAGAAGATTTTTCCCCATACAACATAGGTCCATAAACATTTATGATCAAATTTTTTTCTTTAGAATCTTTACTTTCAAGGATGATCGTGATCCAAAATTGTGATTTAATGTTGTCAATTAGTTGAAAATTATGTTCTGACCAAAAGGCGTCGATTCCTCTAGATTCCTCTTGTGCATCTTGAACAACTCCACTGCTACCCTTCCAAAACAATTTCACTACCTTATATACCTCTTTCTCTTCCATCTTTGTTTCCGACCCAAAAAAATCCAAGGTATCTCTTATTTGTCTCTTGAATTGCCTATGATTTAATGGGGAGACCCAAACTATATTCCAAGAAAGAATGATCGTCAAGAAGGATGGATTTGAGAGGAGCCTCCTATTTTTCCTAGAATTTTCGAGCCTTTAGGACCTTTTGATTTAAGAAAGTCTAGAAGCACCTACTGATTTCCCATATTTTTATTATTTTCTACTTCTCTTTCTCGAACTACTTCTGTTGAGGACAACCTTATTTATTTTTATTACTTTCTGTCTTGTGGCTACTACCTTCGTCAGCCCAAACTAGGGTTGCACCATATTTTTGGTTATGAATCCCGGAAGAAGAGTATCAACATAAACATTCTAGATTTGGGAGAGGAATATTTGGTTCTTGGTTGAGAAGATTAGGGAGAAGTTGGGATCATCTTTGGTAAAGGATGTGATTTTTCTTCTAAATTTTTTTCTTCTTCCTCATTAACTTCCCCTTCCTCTTGCACTTCCTCATTTGTGTCATCATTTGAGGTGCCTTGATTTTTAGGGATGTCATCTTAATTATTATCCGAGTGATTCTATAGGGCATTGAAAGGGTTGGAAGATGAAGCTCCATTGGTTTTTTACTTTTTATTTTGACGGTTCCTGTTAGATCTACCATTTTTGTTCCCTCACCTTTGGACTTGTCAAGTTTGTCCCTAGTCTACTAGAAGGCGTGGGCCTTTGTTCACTGGATCCTTTTTGCAATTTCTCACGAAATGACCATATTCATGGCAGTAGCGACACTTGAACATGATATCCTCATAATCCATGATTTGACAGTGAATCCAACCCCTTAGGGTTAAGTTTATCTTAGAAGGAAACCCTTTTTCTAGATCTACATCAATACCAATTTTAGCACGCACAAACTGCGATCCCTTTGGTTCGGCTCAATCTAGATACTTCCCAACCCCATTCCCTATTTCTCTGAGGCAATCATCACTCCAAATAGAAAGAGGGAGATGGGGGAGTTTCACCCAAGCTGGGATTGTAGTTGGCATATCTTCATCAGGATTGAAGTCCAAAGACCACTGATTCAAATGCATACCCCTAGAACCAAAGAAATATTGGACATTCCGAAAAATTGCTTCACTATCCTCCTTAAATTGAAAAATAAAAGAAAATAATCCATTACCGTAGGCATAGAGACGAATATCTACTTTCATCTTCGGCATCCATGATTGATCAATCCAAGATTCCATTAAGCGAGGAGAAGGCCACGTTTTGGTAAACTTGCTGTTGGTACCATTCCATTACCATCTTTTTCCTCTAAAAACATCATCATTTGTCTATCTTTTTCCTCCATATACCCCTTTATATCCATCGAAATTGATTAGTTAATAGCATTATAGTTGTTAGTTTGCATTAAAGTTAATTTATGAATTTCTATGTTAGAAATTAGGAATTTTCAACAAAAAGATTACAGGAAGTAATAACATCCTGTAAATGGTTTATCATCTGACACGTGGCATGACAGGCAAGCCAAAGCAATGGATAGGAACGAGATCCTGAATGTACATGCATGGAGAAAAATCGATTTTACAACAAATCAAAAGCTCCTATTTATGCGGTCAGCGCTGGTCAAACCCCAGCCTTTTGGTTACAAAGGCAGTAAAAGCCATGGTTTCCCAAACTGGTTTCGTTTTTTTTTTTTTGAAATCGGTTTAGATTAGAAATGACCAAAAATCAATCCATTGTAAAAGTAGAAACATCTGCTTAATGAATGTACATTCGATTCAGATAGGGAGGCAGATAAAGACTGCGTATTTTTTTTTTTCAAGGACAGTTACGATTATTATCTTTGTGTATCGTTTGAGAACCGAACTCCTGTATGTGATTGCAACCTTCAGCACTTGAATATAGTTATGGTTTTACTCCAATATTGTCTATGCGTTAATACTCTCATTGCTTGAGTTTATTTTAGTTTACCATTGAAACGTGGACGGGCCCTGCGTGGATTGGTATACTGTTAATTTCGTTTCCTTAGCAGTTTTTGAATTTGAATAGAACGCATAGTGTTTAATGTTATTTCCATGTTTATGACTTTTTCGATTTGATTATAAATTCTCACAAATGGTATTTATGGTGATAGTTTGAAGATTTTATCGTTAGATCATTGAACCATATCTTGTAAGAGATTTGATCCATCGTTATATTTCAAAGCATCTCCATAGACTCTGTTTTTATGCATTTAAAATTTAGTGTGCTTTTGATTTTTCATGAATGCTTCAGTGTTAACTAGACAGAGCTTTTGTGCATAGCATCCTTGTATGGGGATTAAAATCTCAGTCTAGCAATACGTTGTATCCTTAGGACAGTTAGATAACTTAGGTGATCTGAGTGTTAAGGTGAGAGGAAACATATCTTAACCTTCTGTAAAGAAGTATTGTAGCCTATCACAATAAACACTTAGTTAGGAATCATTTATGTCTATAGACTTTAGACACATGCCTCAAAGTTTACTTACCCTGGTTGATAATAAATCTAGTCTAATCTAGTACCCTAGATTGGCCACTACACCATCATCAATAGAAACTAGGCTTTACCGTAATCCATCTTGGATCACTAGGCTAACAAATGAACACATCATAACAAGATTTATTGTGATCTCCACCCGATCACTAGGCAAAACAAGCATGGATGCCATCGGATTTATCCACCTACACTATGAGGAATTTTCCTGTCTCCTAGTCTCTTTGGCTTTACCTCAATCCAAACCTAGATCAATAGGACTTAAATCGAGACCCGCTCTCTAGGATTTACCACATATCCCAAACCTAGGATTACTAGGCTCAACGGAGAGAAAACCACCTCTTGGCTTTACTAAATATCCTACCATTCACCAACAAGGATTCCTATGCCATCCAAGGAAACAAAAAACTTGGCTTTAGCACAACCCACAGTCCAACTCAAGGGTTACTAGGCCATGTGTTCTATCATTTCAGAGATCGAGCTCACTTAGATTTTAATCCATCTGGCAATCCAGCTCAACCAAAATGTGATAACCCCATCACACCATGGCTATCCAAAAATGGCAAGGCTAGGATGAAAACATTATCACAAATGGGAAAACCCATGCCATGATAGAAAAGAACTACATGCAATGCCATGCATGCCAAATCTAACAAGGAAATACACATGCAAGTCAATACCTTCAATGGAGCCTATTGTAGCTGCTTAATCATGCCTTTCCCTGCTTGCCTTCTTTGCCTTTCTTTCTCTAATGCCAAAATACTCCAAGAAAACTCTTAGTGTCCAAGAGTATGAGAGAGAGAGAATAATGAGGGAGCTCCAAAGCTCAACTGACAAAAGGTCACCAACTGATCCTCAAAATCCTTTTTATTGAATGAGGCCTCTATTTTCTTCATTATCCATTATTTTCCTTCATGTTACTCCTCTCATGCAACATGTGACCTTTCACCTCCTTTTTCTCCTAATTTCCATTATTTTCATAAATAATTGCACCAAAAATTCCATTTTTCCTTTCCAAAGTCTTAGCCTTTGCCTTTGCCAATTTCCTTAGCCATAAACAACCAAATGAACACCGCCCTAGGATGTCCTACCCAAAATTCAGTTTGGAATAAGTGTCCCATCAACCTGGTTATTGTTTCTAACTTTTATTACATGGAATTTTCATCAGGGCTATTACAAAGACCCTCATATGATAATCTTCAATTGTAGAAGAGATCTCTTCATATAATGTTGAAGTGAAGAGCACATCTAGGTCAAATTCTTCTCTGCATGCTTGCAAATTTATTCCACCTATGTTGAGATTTGAAAAATCATCTACTAAGAGTGGATAGTTCTTCCTCTTCTTATGGAGAGTCCCAAAAACCCTTTCATCAATGCTATGTTGCAAAGTTCTATCCCACCATTATTTGTGGTTGAAGGTTGAAAACTATATTGTGAATGGCTTGGGCTATAGTGACCGACATTTCACGGGCATACTTCATAGTTTGAATATAATTTCAACTTAGTTGAACAGATAAATATTTTAGCTTCAAGTTGAACTATGTCATATTCTCTTTAGGAGTGAAGTAAAATTTTGAGTTCAAAAGCCACATAGCTCACTTGTTCGTTAGCTTCTTGGTTTGTGGCTATGAGCCACACAAGTTTGGTCTGATATGGTGGTTGGACACATGGTTAGTTGGATTTCATTGAGTCTTCAAGGAAGTCACTACTAGGCCCCTATACTACTAGTGTAACCCCTTATTGTTATTAGTACAACCCACTTATTATATTGATGTACCCATGTAGTGCCCATATTGTTTAGTATTGTGCCCATAAAAAGGCCCCCATTGTTTATTATTAGCCCTTTACTTTATTATTGTTATGTCGGCTTTGATTTATGTTATGACCCCTTAGATCGCTATATATAGAAAGGAGGTCTTTTCATTTGTATCATCCAAGAATTTTTCATTTGTGTAATGTAAAGGAGGTTACCCCCTCGAAGAGGATGAATTCTAAGGCGTTGATCTCTATTTTCTATCTTTTTGTGAGCTAGTTTCATAACAGTCACTTATTTGAGAACTCTATTTATGGAAAAGAACAAATCTACAACAAGTGAAAAAGAGTATGAATTTTCAACTAGGATTCTGGTTGTTATCTTAGATGGCCTTGTAGATTCAAGGCATAATGAAAGTATTTCTCTACCCAAGTGTTGATAATGTTGGACTTGCAAACATTCAAAGGGGTCTCCCTAATGTAAGGTCCCAGTTAGACCTCACACAAATTTGGTGTAGGAGCCTATAACAACGCTGAAGAAAATTCCATTTAATAAACGTCAAAAACAATAACCACAGTTGATGGGACACTTATTCCAACATGAATGTTGGGCAAGACATCCTGGGGGGGTGGTTCATTTGGTTGTTTATGGGTAAGGAAATTCGAAAAGGCAAAGAATGAGGCAAAGGAATTCAAAAGGCAAAAAAGAATTTTTGGCACATTTATTTATGAAAATAATGGAAATTATGAGAAAAATGAGGTGAAAGGTCACAAGTTGCATGAAAGGAGGAAAATGAAGGAAAATAATGGAAAATGAAGAAAATAGAGGCCTCATTCATAAAAAGGCTTATGAGGATCAGTTGGTAACGTTTTGTCAGTTGAGTTTTGGAGCTCTCTCATTATGCTTTCTGTCTCTCATACTCTTGGACACTTAGAGTTTTCTTGGAGCATTTTGGCATTGGAGCAAGAAAGGCAAAGAAGGTATGAGGAAGCAAAGATCAAGCAGGGAAAGGCAGGATCAAGCAGCTACAACAAACTTCATTGCAGATATCGACTTGCATGTGTATTTCCTTGCTAGATTTGGCATGAATGGCATTGCATGTGGTTCTTTTCTATCATGACATGGGTTTTGCCAGGTGTGATAGTGTTTTCAACCTAGCCTTGCCATTTTCGGATAGCCATGGTGTGATGGAGTTCTCAAGTTTTGGTTGAGCCGGATTGCCAGATGGATTCAAAGCTAAGTGAGATGGATATTCGAAATGATAGAACACATG
The DNA here is from genome assembly GCA_000404065.3 of Pinus taeda. Lineage (NCBI taxonomy): Eukaryota > Viridiplantae > Streptophyta > Pinopsida > Pinales > Pinaceae > Pinus > Pinus taeda. Next base: position 11,284 of record APFE030211536.1, read on the forward strand.
GCCTAGTAACCCCTGAGTGAGATTGTAGGTTGTGGTAAAGCCTAATTTTGTGTTTCCTCGAATGGCCTAGTAATCCTTGCCGGTGAATGACAGGATATACGGTAAATCCAAGAGGTGGTTTTCTCTCTGTTGGGACTAGTAATCCCAAGTTTGGGATATGCGGTAAGCCTGGAGAGTGGGTCTCAGTTTAGGGCCTAGTAATCTAGGTTTGGATTGCGGTCAAGCCTAAGAGACTAGAAGACAGGAAAATTCCTCACGTTGTCGGTGGAGAAATCTGTGGCATCCATGCTTGTTTGGCCTAGTGATTGGGTGGAGATAACAATAAAGCCTGTTATGATGTGTTCATTATGTTGGGTTAGTGATCTAGAATGTATTATGGTAAAGCCCAGTTTCTATTGATAAGGGTGAGGTAGTTTAGCCTTGATATGCCCTAGTTGGTACTTTTGGTTTGATTCCCACATTCATGCTTGGAATATGGCATGAGGGTGAATGGATGAAGAGATATTTGGCTCAACCATTCTATGGTAGGGTGGAACATGGTAATCCCATCTCCGATTAGTTTATTACATTCATTAAAGAGAAATTCATTCCCTTGATTTCATGTGTAAGTTTACTGATGTATATGTGGATTTTATGGCTATTATGCTTATGATATTTTTGTCCCTATTATGTTGGTTATATGTATGTTTTATGACAACAATTATGTATGGCTCTCAACATGTTTTTACTCGTAAATGAATGGATAGTGTATCTATGGCCTAATATATGATAATATAGCAAATGACATGAGGGAACAATGGTTCATAGCGATTCTCAGATAAGTATGAGATCCCTACCCTTAATTATGTTGTTTACACTTGTAGGTTACATGTTGATGATATATTTGACGAAATGCCTAGCATTGCTAGTAGGGGTCTAGTTATGGTCTTGTTCAACTTATTGCTTTTGCAGCATTGTTTCCCTATATTTTTAATGATTTCAAGCTATCACTCCATTATATGCAGTGGCCTAGACTCTGGGTCTAAAAAAAGTGGCTTATATCCAAAGGTCGTTGGCACAGAATTGGAAATTTTGGTCTCTATTCGCTGGGAGGCAAGCCTGTGACAATGACTTTAGGTTGCTAGTCGCTCCCTTGCCTAAAACATGAGACTGACTATGGCGTAAGAGATATAGAACATCATTTGAACCTAAGGACATGTTCTCTGAGTGGCTGACATGTCTCCAAAGGGCTCTATTGCTGATGTTGGATGATTGTGTGTGATGTTCCGTTGATTCCACTTCCTTAATGTCACATAGGAGGTTGAATATGATCATAGCAGCCTGTCGTCTCATGTTTACCCTGGCTGGCATGGTTACTTGGATGGTTGTGGGAGGAGGGTGTTACAAAGTAGTATTAGAGCATGGTTCAACTCTCGGACTAATGGGTGGTGTGTATTGGTCATGCATGCATGTTAGTTGCATGTGTGTCTCTTACACTTGGATTTCATGTGCTTGTTGCATTTGCTTGATGTTTGATTATTGTTGTAGTAATGTTTCCATGGAGAATTTGATATTGATTTCATGAAATATATTTTTCATGTTTATATGACTGATTACATATTGTTATATGTCACTTACATGTTGATTTTATGTCACCTACTTACATCCTTGTATGTTAGGTTACATTCTTGAATATTTGATTACATGTATCAATCTTGTAGGTTGATTACAAGAATTGATAGCTAATGTTTGAGTACATGCATTTATGCATATGTGTAGTTGATTAGGCATTGCTTATGCACGTTGTTGGTTGCATGTGGAAATGTGATCCGAATCTTGGGAGGAGGCCCCCAAGATCTAAAAGATTGAAATGGATCTTGGGAGGAGAGACCCCCAAGATCTAAAAGATTGAAATGCCAGAAAAAAAATAGGAGAATGCCCAATAAACAAAACCACAAAGAAACTTTTTATTAAAACCCAAGTGGAAATAAACCAGCTAGGGCAATGGTAGCTTATCTCTAAGAAGAGATGTGGTGGGTACATGCCTCTGAACTATAAAGGCTACATTGTGGTGAACAATCTGTCCTTTTACAAAATGTGACTTGTTACTTATAGTATTTTTCAGTTACAATACCACGGGTCAATTCCATGGGTGAATGAATACCATGGGTGGATTTTACAATACCACAGGCGGATTCCATTTACAATACCATGGGTAAATTCCATGGGTCGATGAATAATATGGCTGGATGAGTACCATGGGTTGATGCATTTTCCATTCAGATCATTCCTCCCTCCTTAAGAAGCAATGGTCCCCATTGCGTAAAGTTTCCTCCTGCGAAGCCTTTGTTGAATATGAAGAGCCACTGAAGATAAGGGTTTTATGTGGTTAACCCAAAACCCTGATAAATGAAGATCTGAGGATAGAGATACCCTGTAATGCTTGTGACCAACTATGATTCTGACAGTGTGCGGCCTAGCAAATGGACTTCGATGACAAGGATTTTATAAGGTTGATCCATAACCGTGATGTTGGTTGTTAATGAAGTAGCAGGTGCCTACATAGCCTAGGGTGGGAGGGCACGTCTCCAAATAACCCAAGCCGAATGCTGCTATGTTGAAACTGATGAATGTGAAGCAAGTGCCTACTAAAGTGGGGTGGGAGGGCACGTCTCCAATGGGAACCCACTCCGAATACTGCTCCAGAATTAAAATGGGCATAACTTAGTCAATATAACTCAGAATATTTATTATAACCTATTTTTGGAAGTAGAAGGATCATTTCTCATCTTCCCATGAGTTGGAAATCCTTATATGGACACTTTGAGATCTCAGGTTCGCGCTGCAACAGTTCCTCCGTCACAAAAATTCTGATAAAATAGCTGATTTTAAATCAGCGATATCTCCCATATCCGAACTCCGATTCGACCCTTTTTTTTTTTGAAATTGGGTGATTTTTCGAGAGGAATCCAGATTTGGTATTTGTTTTTGTAAATTTTGTACCAAATATTTCAGATATGATCTGCAAAGTCGCCGCTGATGGAATCATACCCTGCTCTGATACCACTGATCCAGACTTAAATAGGAACGCAACAAATTACAGAGATAACCATATACACAAAGATGCAGCAGAAATAATACTTCATTTCATTAATGGAAAATACTGAAATATGCTTACAACCTGAAATGGAAATAAACTAGCTAGGGTGATGTGTAGCTATCTCTGAGAAGAGATGTGTGGCTACATCCTCTGAACTGTGTTACAATGAGGCTCGAAGGCCTATTTATTGTTGAGAAACAATGAGAAACCCTTTCACATTCCAAAACCTAACCCTAGGAGATTGAAACGCCAAATGTGGGCCCCGTTTTTGGGTAAGTTGGTACATCAACTTCCCGGGGTCACGAATTGGTCGTATTATCTCCATTTGACGCACATGATAGCCCGTTGGAAAGATCTCTCCAAGGACTACGACGGAAAAGATGATTTTTAGTTAGAAAAATCGCTAGCAGTAGATTTCCCAAAAAACGTCGTTTAGGTCCTCAAAACGGCTCCAGAAGTTTATGACCCAAAAAACTGCTAAAAATAGTAAACTGTGTTATAATTAAGGAAACTGAAAAAATTGAAAGAAGCACTAGAGGGGATCTAAGTGGAATTAGCGGGTGGCCACCAATATCCACCTAGATCATTCCTCCCCCCTTAGGAAGCAATGGTCCCCATTGCGTTGAGTTCTTCCATGAGATGAGGGAACTTCTGTTGCACTTGGTCCCTAGTGAGCCACTTGCCCTGGTGAAGGAGTTGTCCTGCTTTGACAATTCTATACAATTGGATATTCTGCTGGCGAGTGTGCTTGATCTGTGTGTCCATGATCCGATTAGTTGTAGCTTGTTCCATGCAAGCTGGGTTTAACTCTGTGGGTGTGAGTTGTTCTGCAATGTCGGACGTGTCTAGTAATGGTGGAAAGTATGGCCAAAGGCGGTCAACATTGAACACCAGGTGCAGGCCAAGGAATGGGGGAATGCTAAGCTCAAATGCATTGTCTCCCATAGCCTTGGTACTGGTGTAAGGACCATGTCAGAGTGGTATGAGCTTCTGATGGGTTCTGGTAAGGCGTTCTTTCTGTCGATGCAACCAGACTTTGTTGCCCACCTGAAACTTGTGTGGTACCCTGTGCGTGAGGAGAAGTTGTTCCTGTGTTCTGTCATGACCGTATCCCTTTCCTGCTGCTGCTGCATGGAGGAACCCTTTGTGGGGGTCATGGATGTAGCAACGATCTTTCCCTTACTTTGGGGGTGAACCAGACAAGAAATAAATTTCCTAGTCTGTGATATGAGCTTCCTGCCTTTCTTAGCAATGATCAAAGAGGCGGTTGTAGGTGGGGCTACCTCCGGTATCCTGTATAATGAATTATCCAAAGAAATAATGACAACACGAGGCCTTGACTCATACACAACATGTCGCCTCCACAAGTATGGCTG